>CAUOFW020002729.1:0-44549 GCA_963454935.2 Ilex paraguariensis
ATTCAACCTTCAAGAAGAGGTTTCGCTGATAATATAAAATAAAGGAAGATTGCAGCAGGCACTTGACTGTGAATGAACAACAAGCAACACTACAAGAAACACATGCATAACTCCCTTTTAAGACCAGGAAGTGTGTGGAAAGCTATGCAAACAGAATTTAACGAAAACCAATTTTGCTACATTTATTGAGTGAAGCGAGGAATCCAGCCAACACATAAGACAAGAAACTTCCCACAATCTCATAACGATACAGACAGCAGAGCTCAAGAGGCGTCTCTCTGTGCTAACTAAATAAATTAGCTGTTTCAGAGAAATAGCAGCAATATATTTTTCTAGCACCAATCATCATATGGAGCAAAGTTGTAGTTGTTAAAAGCACAGCAAGAATGCACATGCACTACAAAGCATAACACAAAATTCAAGACATATGCAAAAGTTACCTGATTAGCTTTACGACCTAGGCCCATTAAAAAGTTGTCCGGTTTTATATCGCGGTGAAGAAATCCTCTTGAATGCATGTATTCAACTCTATTAATCTAAAAATAGCAAAAATAGAATCAACTTTTGGTTTTATACTCAAAGTAACATAACACATCATCACTTGGCAGGTTAACGCATATTCCATCATAAAGAATAGCAGTATGTACTTACTAATTGATCTGCAAGCATTAGAACAGTTTTTAAAGAGAAAGTTCTGTTGCAATAGTTGAATAGGTCTTCCAAACTCGGTCCAAGAAGGTCAATAACCATGACATTATATTCAACCTCAACTCCAAACCATTTGAGGTTGGGAATCCCAGCTTCATGAAAGAAACATCACATCATCAGATTGATTTTCAAGAAAAATAAAATCAATGTTCAATATATAATAGGAATAATCGATTTCCACGTTTTTCATGGGTCTATATATAAATTTTTCCATTACTTCACCTGACCAAGGAATGGGGTAGGCTTTACTTTCTGATACCCATCTCCATTTTGATTTCTTATCTTCTTCTAGTTTGTGTCTTTATTTTAGATAGATGAGATGAAGAATTCTCCTCCAAATGAAAATTCATGTATAGTATCGGAGTAATTATTCATCCACAGTAAGGATACAGTGTCAACAATTAGATTCTACATTCTGAGAGTGCCCATTTGAATAAGGAGGGCAAAGATTCCGACAAAACCTTTCTCTCCAGTTAGTGGTCATAAGACTACAGAATGAATGTAATGGCATTTGAATCAATCACGTCTATAGAACAAAAGAGAAGCAGCAGCTGGATCCTAGCAAACCACCCTTTAGTATGCAGAACCTATCATTACCCAAACTGGACCTTCTAGGACAACAAAATCTGTATCTCATGTGGAATCCTATAGTATTGTTGCAGCACATACAACACACACAAACAGAGAGCGAGAGCTGAGAGAGAAAGGGAAAGAAGGACTTACTTCCTCCTTGAAGAAGCATATATATTTTTGACTCATAGTGTAGTTGAGGGTGCTTAGTCTTGACAGATTCCTGGTTATTGCAGTGACAAGAAGATTAAGCTTTAGATAAAATACTAAATCGCACAAAACAATTTGTAAACCTGAACTAAGTTTATAAACAATTCAAACAAGATGTGAGGAAAAAAAAAACGTAGTTCATGTCCAGTATTTTTCATCATAATGCAACAACAAAAAGATGATATAATGTTCACAAAGTATGATGATTGCACAAGACAGAAAGATATCTCATGCAGAATACAGAGGTCATTTCAATTCCAAAGTGCCGTTGCTACTTCTATGCACAGATCTACAAAGCATAGCAGGTTGCTGCTCCTCTTATTTCTATAATGGTGGTGAAACAAAGAACACAAAGGATTGGGGGAAGCAAGTAGTAACATATTTAAAGGGAACCAAATTCAAAGCATTAAGTTGCTAATGGGATTAGCGATGCAAATTCAATTGAGAAACCAAATTTCAGTACATTCAATGTAGAACTGAAAGCAAATGCATCTGTTGTAATGCCATAAAAAACATACATAGAGGCAATCATCTAAATCCTGCAACAAACTGTTGCACTGCATATAACATTGTCAATCTTTCCTCAAAGAGTTCAAAGAAAGATAGGACAATACCAGCTTAATGGCGACTTCTTCTCCACTGTGTATATTAACACCTGAATCAATCAAGCAACCACATTAAAAAAAAAATTCTCTTAAATCACATTCCTAAAAAGCATGCCAGCAAAAAGCAAGAAAAGGTATTAAGTAAATCAAGGACATACCTAAATAAAGCTCACCAAAAGACCCACTCCCAATTTTTCTCCCCAGCTTAAACTTCCCACCGACAACATGATCCATGATTCAATATTCCTCCTCAATCAACTTTCCACAAATAAACCAAAGTAATCAACTATTTGTGCTCAGATTTCCACCCAATTCAGCATCAATTGGGATTAAAAACCAAACTCACCAAGCAATCCAGCCCCAAAATTCCTCAAATTCAGCAAAACTAACAAGCCAACCGATTGCGAAAACATCGATCCACCTCAATTACACACCCAAACAAACCCAAAGGATAATTACAATCCCAAGAAAGAAAGGAAAAAAAGTGGGAATCAATAAAAGCCTAAAGAAGAAGAATCACGAACCACTTTCTTGGACTACATCATTCGATAATACAAACCCTAAATCTTCAATTACCGGGAACAAATCGAAACCCTAATTTCAAAAGCATTATGGAAACTTATTTATTGATCGATAACACAACCATGTAAGAACAAGCAAATGTATTCAACTTTTTCTATAGTGAGAAATTAATCAAATAATAAAGAAGATTTTGGGTTTGGAAGAGGGGACAAACAACCAAGGATTGAGGGATCAGAAAGACAAAGACGAAAAAACAAAATTGTGTTGCGGAAAGCCAGAGAGAGATAGAGAGAGAGAGAGAGAGTTTGTTTGAATCTGTGGGGATGGTGAAGGGAAACAGTTGGCGATAAATATTATTTGGGGTGTTTTTCGTTTTCTTTTTTTTTTTTTTGTGCTTTTTCAAAATGAGAATCACATTTTTTTCCTAATTATGAGAGAAATAATGGAATTTTATCCACTGAAATATTTAAAAATTTTATGTCACCCCAAATTTTTATGTCACTCCCTCAAAAAAAAATATTTTATTGTAATTAGGGGTGACCATTGTGTCGTATTGGATCGTGTTTTTATCGTGTCATTTCAAGTTCGTATTGAACACTAATCAACTCTAACTTAATTTATTTAACTAATTGTGTCGTGTCGTGTCGATCTATTTATTTTTATATCATGTTCGTGTTGACTCATATACTCCGTGAATAAAAAATTTAACTCTTAATTTTATGTCTAAAATTTTAGTATTACTTAATTGAACCCATGCTCATATATTTTTTATAAATTAAAAATTAACTTAATAAATGTAACAATAAAAATGAGTAAAAATATTTTTTTTGGTACATAAATTAGGACACTATTTGATAAAATATAATAAAAAAATTGACATTTTATTTTTACAATAAAATATAATTATTAGGACTTAATTTAAAAACTTAATACATAGGACCATTGAATTATTAGTGTTAATACATAGGACAATCCTATTAAGAGCTAACTTTTAGCCTTAATGTTCTGTTTGGTATGATAGAAAAATAGAAAGATAAAAAAATGGAAGGATAGAAAGTTGGAAGGATAAATAAAACATCATATTTGGTAAGGAAGAAAAATATGAAGGATGAAAAAGTGGATGAATTAACTTTCCTTCCAACTCACGAAAATTAATCCCTTCAAAATTGGACAAAAAGTGGATGAAAAATTAATTATTTGTGTTAAAATATATCTTATTTGTCTATATATTATATATATATATTAATTTCATATAAAAATACATGATAAAATATGTGTATATATATATATATATATTTAAATAAATTTTAAAAATAAAAATAAAATTTTCAAATTAAAAAATATTTTTTTTATCTTAAGGGTGAAAATTTTTGACTCAACATGAATTTTATGATATGAACTTAATTATAACTTGAAACGAATTGGAAAATGACCTGACACGAAAACAAAAAATATAAAAGTCTCGTAATTTTATGACTCAACACAAATCTGGCATGACACGATACGATTTGATTATTACCCCTAATCTTAGCCAGCATAAAAAAAAAAATTAGTCATTTTTATTTTCTATCCTCTAAAGATAAAAAATATATATCTCTTACTTTTCATCCTTCCTACCAAACCAAACATAAAAATTCAACTGAGTTGAACTTCACCCCTTAAAAAAATAAAATTCTAAACTTATTTATAAATTTTCAATCAATTTTATAATTTTCAATAATTTCCACTTAAATTTTATTATTTTTTCTCTCCTTTGTCTGCTGCCTACCGCGTTTGTGTTGTACGAAATGTCCCCCTATCTAATCCTATCCTAAACGAGCATGCCTCTCTCTCTCTATCTCTCTCTGTGAATATGTGGATTTAACTTTAAAATACTGGATTTTTGTCTTCCACTGATGGGATGAGTTGAATATAAAATGTAGAGTTGGAGTTGGTGGTCTAAATTTAGAAATAGACCCTCTCTAATTTCTAACTCTCAATCATTGCAAGTTTACTTGGGCAGTTGAGACACTTGATTTTTTTAATCAGAAATTTAATACTTGAAGAAGTGTTGCACATCCCATCGTAAAAATATCTATGTTTTATAAAATAATAAAAAATATTTAGAGTCGTATAACGCGGACATGTTAAATATAATAAGAATTCACTCAATCAACCTCTCCATTAAAGTTATAAAGTTTTCATTTTAAACTTGATCGAATTTCAAGTTCAACTTGAATCTTCTAACTCAATACTCTCTGTGTTTGCACTCGAATAGTATTAGTATTGAGTTGATATGACTTTTTTACCCCAAATCAATCTGAAAATTTTTGACAAAGTATTGAATTTTTCAATTTCAATAACTTCCTCAATAAAAACCAGTCCAGCAATTATTATTACAAGAATACTATTTGATCATATCATTATCAGATAATCATGTCACTAAATTATGTTATTTTTTGGGTTAATTATTTTTTACTCCCTTGTAATTTTCGCTAGAAACACCTTATCTATTTGATGTTTAAAATTATGTACTTCATCCCCTTATAATTATATGTACCAAAGAAAAGTCATTGACATAGTTAATGGAATTAAAAAATTATTATATACCCATGTTTTAAATTTATATATATTTTTTTCTGATTTACTCTTGACTATAAAATCAATAAAACATAACAATAAACCGATACATTTCAATCAAATATGTCGAGTCTCTTATCCCACAAGTGAGGTTGCAATCTAGGACGGAAAATCACTTGTGTTTTTTTTACATTTTTTTGATTTGAGACCGACGCCCTACTTATTTGAATATTATATCATATATTATAAAAAATATTTTAGACACTTGAATAAAATATTCTTTTAGAGGAAAGTAATAAAAACAAAACCTACAACATGTTTTGGGCGTCCGGAGCATACTCTCCGATAACTTAGATGATATAAAAATTATTTCACTTCGTTACATAAGTATAATGAGATAATGTGAATAATTTTAAACGTCAAGTAGGTAAAGTGTTTTTAGCCAAAACCACAGTGGGGTAAAAAATAATTAATTCTTAATTTTTTAATTACAAATAACATTACTCAAAATATATTACCTTGTTTGATCACTAAAATGACCTCAATACCCCCCTTAAGGGTTATTGTGTCAAAACCATCATATCCCTGGTCTACATTAAATCCATGTTTGAGTGTTTGAGACTACATACACAAGTTTAACCAAACCACTATAATAAAAACAAACAAAACCATGCACATTTAAAATAAATTATCTAGACCCATGTGCAGTCCAAGCAGAAGCAGTGTACAAGCTAGTGTCCTTCCACCCTAGTTTAAGTGTCCCATCTCCTTGAACAAGGCTATAACCATGAGCAGGAGGAAACATGTTGAGTATTAGCTGTGCTTGAGCCATGGAGTTTCCACTCATTGGAACTTGCATGAAGCAATTTCTTGCAAGCTCACTCCTCCAATGCCTAAACTTGTCCTCCCCACTCCGGGCCGGTCCGCCAATCGCTAATATGTTATTAATCTCCCTATAAAGAAGAGATTGCTCAACGCGATGTCGGTTTAAGTCATCACTCGGGAAAAGTGCCCCGAGAGAATCAAACATGGTGGAGTAGTAGTGGAGTGAACCAACGAATCGGTCTAGAAAAGACCCTCCATGTGAGATATCTTGCTCCACCAATGTTAAAACTCTAGGAGATAGTTCTTGGAGGAGTCTCATTGTCTTCCAATCTGGGCCAGTGGCATCATAGAGAGAGTGTTGAAGCCAATGCACTGCAAGTGCTTCACCTCTCCTGATCTGAAGCATTGAAATATCAACATCACCAAACTTTTTGGTAACTGGGTGGAACTCAAATGACATTCCTAACCTCTTTGCAAAACTTGAGAGTTGCTTTCCTGTTTCAATCAAAAGCTCCATTGAAGTACCCATTCCTGTCATTCTCACTTGTGGAGGACCCTCCATGCGAGTAGCTAGTATGTGAAAGAGAGCCGGCCATTGAAGCCCCTGCATGATATCAAGGTCTATAATATGAACCCTTTCGTGGCGGTGGAGAGCCTCAAGAATGGCTTGGTTAGAGGTGAAGTGAGCAAATTTGATGAAGGGTGAGATGTTGTTGAACACTTGGAAGGAAGTATGAACACTTTTGTGGTCGATCAACGGAGAGCAAATACCTAACCATGAGTTTATAACCCTACTGGCCATGCCCTTAGCAAAATAAGCCACAACTCTTTCAGCACAAGAAGGGCCATAAGGGGAAGCCATTTGGGTAAGCTCAAGTAACATTCTATGAGCTTCACCTAGATTATCAACTGATATAGCCACTGCACACTCCAAAAGAAGAGTTATTAGGCTTAAACCCTGCTCATCTAGCCTATTCATTCCTTTGATCTCTGTGAAATTAGTTTGGTGATGATCTTCAAGCTCATCACAATAGTTTCTTCTTTGAATTTTTCTGGGTCTCAACTCACTCAACAGGGCCGGGACTAAGTTGTCCTCATACACCATGGCTATGTCTGTCTGCAAGTTATCGGTGCCGGTTTCCGGCAAGTCTTCGATGAGCTGCTTTGTGACATGCTCCACCCACTCGGACAGTTCATTCCTCTCCAAGTTTGTGCACCTGTTCTCAATTATGGGTTTTGAGTATGGGTTTGAACTAGCCCCTGCAAATCCAACAGTTGGGTAGTCCCATTGTTCATGGGGTTGGATTATTTCAAGAGCCCCTTGAACCATTTCAAACCCTCCTTTCATCTTTGATGTCTCAAGACCAAGATGAATCTGTGTGTGTGTGAGAGAGAGAGAGGAGAAAGAGAGGAGAGAGGATAGAAGGGAGTGAGTAAGCTTGTGGTGAGAGGCTAAAAAGAGGAGTTGCAGGCCATATATGAAGGAGAAGTGGGCATGGGTGGCCAATGAAATAAAGGGAGAAATGGTCAGTGATAAGCAGATTTTAAAGTGACCTGATTATTCCAACAGCATGGCCGGCATAGTCAGACACATAGAAGAAGATAAATTGCCAAGTGCCAAAGTAATACACGTTGGATTAATAGTGATTTTCCCTATTAATTAAGTTTGGTTTTACGAAGGTTAGCAAGTCATGAAGGCCTTTGATTTTAATTTTATGATAAAATTTCAATCACATCCCTTCTAATTTATCATATTTTCAAACACACTCCTTCTATTATCAAAAACATCACCAACACCCCTTTTAGTTCACCCCCATTTATAACAAAAATAAATAATCTAAAATACCAAAATTGTCTCTATATAAATCTCAAACAATATTTTTACATAAAATTTAATTAAAATTCGAGCCAACTAAAATTCTTTTTCTACATATTAAAATTTGAATCAATTTGAGCTCTATTTGAGTTGTCAGCCCCAATTAAAATTTGCTCTGAATTGATGAAGATTTATATTTTTTTATTTATTAAAATTTGATTTAAGTTGACTAAAATTTATTTTTTATGTATTAAGTAGGAGTTAATTAAAATTTATATTTTTTTATGTATCCAAAATAGGGCTGATTAGAATTTAATGCAATGTCTATTTAGAGGGAGTGTAGATAAAAAAATTTTTTAAATATATCATGAGCAATTTAATAAAATTATATTCTAATTAACACAGGGGATGTCAATAAAGATTCAAAATATAAATGAGGTATCTTTGAAGATATGATAAACTAAAAAGGACACGATTAAAAATTTTCCTAATTTTATTGATTTTCTTGCTGTCGAGACTTGGCTTTTTTATTGAACAATTGGTCTCTCTCTCTCTCTTAGAAAAGATATATGTTTAAAAGTCTACTATTAGGTCATGAAGGTGACCATAGAATAAGTCATTCCTTCGTAATAATTACTCTTCAAAGAGAATTCCATAGAAAGTTCTTACATTTTACAAGTTATATTTTACTCGTTGTAGTTTTTTTTTTAAAATGATCAGGAGTATTCGGATTAGTTTATACACACCTTAACTAATTTTTTCACTAATTCAATTAAAGACAGATCATCCATGTCAAAATTAATGTATTCGCTAAAATGAAATATCTCATAACCTAACCCTAAAAATTTATCAAGATTTAAACTCAGAACATCTTAGTTTATAACTCGATTTTTATTCAATAGACTCTCTCTATAGAAATTCTCATTGAACAGTAATTATTACATCTTCCTAGTTGTAGTCCATCCTCTGGCTTCTAGACAGGAAATTTAACATCTCATTAAAAATGGACCTAAGAAAATGTAAATGAGGTGCCTGGTCTAAGAAGTGTGAATGGGTAGACGGCCCATGATTTTCTTTTTTTTTTTTAACGTCACAGGTATCCGGATCAAATTACGTACATTCTGACTAATTTTCTCCTGAATTTGGTCAAAAGCAGGTCATCCATGTCAAAACTAGAGTAAATCCTTCATAATCTAACATTAAGAAATTATCAAAATTCAAACTCAGGATAACTATATTTACAACTAGTCTCTATTATTAATTAAACTACCCTTAAGATTGTCTTGATTCCATCACCTAGACCATGCATGAAACCAGTCACATTTACATATGGATGTAGCATATCAAAGTCATAACTACAGTGAGGTGTTTGTCCTTTTGTTGTTGATTATACTTTTGACCGTCTTCTATGATAACTAATTTGGGTAAAAAAAATAGGTAAAATACTTGATTTAATATAAATTAAGAAATTAATAAACTTAATTTTATATTCAAATCGTTTGAAAAAAATTCCATAGTATCCCAAAATCTATTTTCTTCAATTTTTTCTCTCTCCGTTTTAGCTCTCTCATACACACACAATCACTGAGGTTGTACATCTCCTTTATGTGTTGAAGCAAGAACCTAGGAGAGGACTGAAAAGTTGAAAGGAGATGCTTGGTGAGAGGTAAGATACCTAGAAACTAGAGCAATGTTATACTTTTCAAAATGTATTCCAAATGAGTTTGACATATTCACACACCACACACGGCCCTAAATCAGTTTTTTCATAAAATGTGTTGTGTGAGTGTGTCAATTCATTTGGAATGAGGGTTTTTAAGATATAGAAAAGCATAGCATCACTTGATGATATTGAGTCTATTTTACTCGAATTTAAATTTGAGAGAACCGGAGATGATTAAGGGTAAACACCCACAATGCTATTTTAGCACGACTGTGTTTGTCCGAGTTTTGTGTTGCAACCCATAACTTCAATAGGCATGTGGTTGGAACGATTTTCTAATTACAAACAAGTCAATTGGAAGTTTAATCATTAGCATTTTTTACCTGAAGAGAGCGCTACGAACAGTTAAGGAAGTCACAAATAAAACCATTCAATAGCCAATATTATGTAAACTATGAGTGCCATGGTAAAATAGGCATTAAAACACAGACAAACACACACACAGATATATATATATATATACATGGTGATGGATAAACATATATCCCTCTTTAGTAACTCAGAAATCTCATAACCTGGAGTTTTATGCAGGCCAAAACAGTTCCTTTTACTATTATATTTCAATAAAATTAACTAAGTGGCTGTCAACGTCTTGAGGGTGGGTCATATTGTCTAGCAAAATGAAACCTAGACTGATTCCTTGTTTGAAAAACACACAAGTAGTGCCAGAAAGTCTCATTTGGTACACAGTGTCTGAGATGGCAATGCTTAATCTATTGGTTTTAGATCCTAATATTTTGTAGTATATTTTTTAATTTTGTTTTAGTATACTACCCAGCACAAATTCTGGTGGAACCCACTTAACAAATACTCAATAAATGATTGATTTATCATTGAGAAAAATTGAGAACGGATTGCAAACTTGTTTCTCATGCCGCAGTTTGTGAAGATAGAGTTCCACAGTAGTTACATCAGGATTCAAATGCTCTCGTCAATAGAAAGATTTTCTGAAATCATTAGTATTGACAACTTTAAATCTGGATCCCGATATAGAAATGTGTATGGGTGATCTATTATCGAACAAAGACATACTAGAAGGAATTTGGACCTGGTCATAAACCCTACTTGTTTTTTTTTTTTTTGTGCTACTGGGTGTTCAGACTTACGTCGATTCCTTTCTCGAACTTGGATATAGCCACCATAGCCCGAGCACATTTAAAACATGTTCTCCAAAGAATAAGAGTGGCTAGTCTTTAAAGGATATGAAAAATGTTGAACCTAAGATCTCTGAGTTACCTAATAGTGATACCAGACTCACTGAACCACCCTAAGGGTTATGAACCCACCTATATCCACTGCAATATGTATTTCTGGAGTTTCAAATCTCAGATGTTTTTGAGATAGTATTTTCCATGGAGTCTGGTCAAAGTTAAGGTCTTCCTGTCCATAATTTTGGTCTCTTGTGTTGTAGTTTTTCTACTGATTAAGGTATTTCAACCAACAGCAAAGATACAGTAAGCCTAACTTACATGTCAGCCAAGCAAAAACTATAGCTATAGGGCTTTGAAAATGTCAGGGGAGACATGGGCCACAGTTTTAAGGATTTTTTCTAGTCCAAACTAACATAATTCTTAAACTCAATTTTATATGAGGAATGCTACATAAATTTAAAAAAAAATGACTTGATAAATCACTACTATTGAATTGGTAGTAGGTTCTAATAAATACTGAGACACACAGTTAAATCAATGACAAATATAACAATCACATCATCAAATCAGGTTTTTAAGTCTGTGTAGCATGCTCTCATCTATTCCATTTTATATCTACCACCATTTTAAACTACTGATGTTTACCCATAATAACTCACTTCTAAACTCAAATATGCGAGTATAAACTCTACTGTCAGGGAAAGAATGATAATTTGGTAAATAGACAGACAGGGTTTTTCCTTTTTTTGGTGGAGAAGATGAAAATCGACATTTGCTTGGAATTTTTGTTTTTTTTTTTTGGGAAGGCAGAGGTTTCTTTGATTTATGTGTTGGGTTTTCTCTTGCCTGCTTCAACTTTCCACTCGAGAGGACAGCAGAAATGATAGGGTTTATATGCTTATAGCAATGACTAAATTCTATATGGGTTGAAGGCATCTGAAGTATAATTTTGTCGAAAATGTCCAAAACATTAGGGATATAGAAGCCCTTTATCTTAATAAGATATGTGCAACATTTAGCTGTCAGTGATACTATAGGTCCTCAAATGTTGAAGAAAGTAAGACTTGGTAAATGATAATGACACTACATTGCCTTCCTATCATGACAAATGGCACTTCATAGTAATTTATTACCCACCTTAATAAGCCATGAAAGCGATGCCCAAACAGTATATCATGGTAATGTGCCCGGAATGGAACGATCACAAGTATTAATCCGTATAAAAGAACAACCTTAAATAAGACAGGAAATAGATGCCCAAACAATGCCATGGTACTGTGCCCGGAATAGAATGATCACAAGTGTTCATTTGTATGAAGAAGTAGTCAGAGGTTTGAGTTTAAATATCAGTCTAATTAAGGTGAAGGTGAGACAACATACCACATACGGCTCTCAGATCCTGCTGTAGCCAGAGAGTTTTCACACAACGAATATGACATTTTTGGAGCTGGGCTTGGTATGGCTGTCAGTTCCACTCGACAAACTCACTCAGGAACTTACACTAATCTTCCATAGCTTTGTCCACTCCACCCTTCTCATCCTGAAAATCGCAGGTCAGCACTTAGATGAACAGAAATATAATGGTTTTAGCTATGGGTGGTAAACAAGCCGAACGAACAAGTTCAAGCCTGAGCTTGACCAGTTTGTTTTTCAAAAGGAACTTAAAAATTGTTCAACTTCGGTTCGTTTTCTATATGAACGAGTTCGAGCCAAGATCGATTATTTTACATATAAACGAGCCGAACTTTGCGAGTTCAAACTGAACTTAAGGACTCGTTCTCTAAACGAGCCTAAAAAATAGTTTGAGCTCGTTGTTCGAATTGAGTTCAAAATGAGCTAAATCTAAGCCGAACCCAAGTAGTTCAGATCATTTTTCACCCCTAATTTTAGCCATTCTATGATATCATTGTGCAGTGTGTACTTCAATTGTCGGTGACTGTATTTTGTTGCACTATACTTAACTATTTTTCTCACTTTCTTAAAAAAAAAATAATTGGGGTTATAATATGGAGGGGAAACTTTGTTAGAATCAGCCTACCAAATCATTTCACTGCCATTACACCAAGCAATGTCACAACGTTACTCGAAGTGGTTTGTGCATAGCTCTTTATAGATTGATAATGGCGGAGAATGAACAGAATACAATCAGCAAGTTAGTAATTTACCTCTCAGTTCTTGAATAAAAAGAATCGATAACTAGAACAAAAATGAAAAAAGCTTGAGGAGACTCCGATCCAAGCTAATTAGAAGCTTCAAAACCCAACACCCTCTCTTTTGGCCATCAAAATTAAGTCTTCATATTAGAATCCGAGTTCCCGCAAAAGTAAATGCTATCCAAGCTCACAAGGGGGAATCAAGGACAAAATATGTACACTTGAAAATGATTCAATAGACTGTAGCACTGTGGCATCAGACGGAATGGAAAAATAAGTAGAATTACAAGGACTTATTATTCTGTTTTCCAAAAACTTGTAGATGGTGAGGCAAGAGATTCGAAAAACTCCCTCGTGACAGCTGCTCAGAATATGTATCTGATGTCTCTGACTCATCCTCAGCAAGAAATAAAATTCAAAGAGATGATAATACAAAAACAAGATTTCCTGCTTACTACGGGCCTAAATGAACTCGTAGATGGTGGGGCTGTTTGTTTGACGTTTTTGTTTTGTATTTTGTGTTTTTGTTTTCAAATTTTACCAAAAAAACAAACAAAAACATGTTTGGTATTTGTTTATGTTTTATGTTTTACCTAAGTTGTCTTGAAAACAAGGCAAGAAAATGGGAAAAAAAAAATTGTGTTCCAGGAAACATCCAAAAACGAAACACGCAGTGATTGGGTTTAATAAGGTCTCTACTTCGATCTCAGTTAGCAACAAATACCATTATTTTTTGTTGGCATATAAATATTGAACCTTTTGGTCCTTTTTCATTCAATCTCACTTTCTTCTCTCTCAACCCAGACGTCTCACTCTTCTCTTTACCTATGTTGTGCAATGGCGTGAACCCAGGCAAGAGCTTCGACGAAGAAAATGGTTCTTTTATCTCATTGACCACTGCCCAATGAAGATCCAGATCTCCTCCATCAATTTCCCCCTCGCTGTAAAGGTAAGTGTAACCAGTCTATTAGAATAAATCTATGCATATATATACATACATCTGTATATATCTATATAATAAAGTAGTTTACAATTTAAATCTCAAAAAATAAATAAAATGACTTTTACTATTCGCAGTTGACATTGTTTTAAATTTTACTTTAAAGTTAATCTAACGGTTAATATTAACACCCTAAATTTAATGAAAAAATAGGCCTCTAAGGGTGTATTTGAAGTGACTTTTAAAAGTACTTTTAAAAATTATTTTTCATAAATACTTTTAAAAAAATAGTCTTTGAAACCGCCACCCCCACCCCCACCAACACCAACACCAACACCAACACCACTACCACCACCATCACCACTGCCGCCACCCTCATCGTCTCCACCACCACCACTGTCGTCTCCACCACCGCCACCTCCATCCCCATCATCGCCGCCACCGCCACCACCCCACTACCTCTGTCACTGCCACCACCATCACCATTGCCGCCACCACCGCTGCCACCACCATCACTGTCGCCGTCGCCAACACCACCACCATCCTCGCTGCCACCGCCGCCACCACGGTCGTTGCCACCCACCACAACCATCGTCGTCTCCTACCACCACCTCTCACCTCTACTACAAACCGATGCTTAAATTTATTTATCTCTTCTCTATATTTGCGATTTGATTTTAGATATGAATATAAATATGTTTATTGTTTACTATTTTTTATTACTCTGTGCCTTCAAGTACAGACAATAACTAGTGTTCTTATACAAGAAACCAATTCACATATCTGATTATGGTAGTGTGATTGCGTGTATTTGCGTGTGTTTTGTGTGCAGATCTATCACAGACCCCCCATCGATTTTTTTTTTATTTCCACCAAAAAAAAATACCATTCTTTATGTCATTATTTTCGCGAAGAGTTTGTGTTTTGTGTGTGAGTGTGTGTGGTCTATGTGTTTTGGTCTTCAAAATAATCTCAGCACATATGGAATTTCTTTAACAAACGTTTTTTATGTGTGTCTTATTTATTTGTTTATCTCAATACGCATAAATATGTATTATTGTTTATTTGTCTTTGGTTTGTTATGGATGCAAAATCAACGAGGTTGCCTGCTGGATGGAAGAGTCTGCTGGTTTGTGATTTTTGAAGAAGCCAAGAGTCTGCTGGTTTGTGATTTTTGAAGAAGCCTTGCTGCAATTCTATTGGTAGTTGAATGTTTTGAAGGATTAAAGCCATAACTTGTGATGTAAATGGAGATTGATCATTGTCTTTCCTCTTTGATTCTTGTAAGCTTTTGATTGATTTATTCAATAAACTTTTTTCTTTTTTTTGTTAAAAGTATGAACTGAATTTTGGAAGTAGCAGCGGGAAACTAGATTTTGCTTCACACCATGAACTGGATTTTGCTTCACATTGTTTGATTTGTATGAGGTATTATGTATTTAGGATATAATTTGAAGTAGTTAGCAAACATATATTTTTTTTTTATTCTCATAATTTGATAAACACAAATGACTCCCAAACATATTTTCTATTTCAGTGTTTACTACAAAACAGAGACAATTGTCTCTGTTTTTGATTTTTTTAAAGACGCTAAAATAAAAATGTTATCAAACGACCCCTTATTATTCTGTTTTTCAGAAACTTGTAGATGGTGAGGCAAGAGATTCGAAAAACTCCCTCGCAACAGTTGCTCAGAATATGTATTTGATGTCTCTGACTCATCCCCAGCAAAAAATAAAATCCAAAGAGATGATAATACAAAAACAAGACTTCCTACTTACTATGAACTTATACTCTTAGCTCAGGAAAAATGGCATAGGCAGAACTTGAATAGTGGACAAAACTCGTACATCTCATCTTGGGAATTCAGAAAAACTTTGACCAAGGCCTCCGTGGAACGGTCAGCCGGTTTTGTAATGGGATCATCAACACTAGACCGACCGAACGGAGATTGATATTTAGCAACCACAGCCTCAGGATCGCGCTCTTGAGCTCGACTACTTACCCCGGTCTTTACTGCGACATAAAAACAACTTTTTGAAGACGTCTGATCTCCACGAATCTCCATAATACCTCTTAGGGTGAGAAATTTGATCTTCTGATGATAGGACGAGTGCACCGCCCTCATCGCATGCAACCACGTCCTGCCCATGATGGTATTATACGGTAAGTCGGAGTCTATCACCACGAATTCTACTAGAACAGCAACAATCCTGACAACAATCCTGACATTAACTATGAGTGATTTTTTTTTAGGGAGAGGGCGCTAGAACCGTTGAAACCTATGAGGGGTGTCCTTACTGACTTCAAGTCTTTCTGGGTGAACCTCATCTTGCGAAAGAGGTCGTCATATATCACCTCGGACGAGCTACCCGACTCCACCAAAATTCTCTTGACATAAAACTTGTTGACCCGCAGGGTGATTACCAAAGTGTCTTCATGTGGGAGTGAGTACTAACCCACACCCAGGTCGGCATCAGAAAAGTGAATGACCTCAGCATCGTGGCGAGGTCACTTGGACAACTGCTCCTCACACCTGTTTTCCTCCACTTTTACTGCTTGTGAGACCCTCTAGAGGTCGGCTTGGAGAGAGTTATATGTCGGTCTCTTGATGGTGCAAGCGTGTGTATGACTTTGATCATAGTTGTTGCTTCATGAGGCGCGTCGGCTTCCCCCACCGAGCGTCCGTGAGGTCTCCTATCAGTGAATTCCTCCAAGTGCCCGTCTCGAACCAATTGCTCGAGGAAGGACTTATACACTCTACAGTCTTCAGTCAAATGCCTTACATCCCCATGATAAGAACACCGAGACTTAGAGTCTATCATTTATGAGTCTCTTTGCAGCTTAGGGGGCCATTTGAAGAAAGGTTTCCCTTTTATCTTATGCAACATCTTATAAATGGGTTCCTTGAAGACCGTGTTCACTCCTTGAAAGGACAGACGATTTAGAGGCAAGGTGGGAGCCCCTCTCCTTGCAAGTGGTGGTTCTTTTTCCTTTTTCCTTGGCACTAGGGCCCTATTCTCGGGCATCATGGACTCTTCCTCTAACCTGGCATACTTGTATATCTAAGCTGTCAAGTCCTTCATATCTCCTGGAGCTCTCTTAATAAGAGATCTGTAGAGGTCGGTGTCTCGGGATAATCCCAGCCAAAATGTCGTTGTAGCCATTGTCTCCGAGCAGACCTCAACCTCATTAACTTCTTCCTAGTACGTAATTGCATACTGTCGTAAGTACTCTCTCCCTCTTCGTTTGAGCATAAAAAAAGAGCCGATGTCTTTTAGCCTCTTGCTACTGGTGATGAATTGAGCTACGAAGAGCTCGATAATCTGCTTCCAAGATCTAATGCTCTCTGGGGCCAAGTTCTCGTACCACTTTATTGCAGTGTCCCCCAAGCTCATGGGAAAAATCCAGCACAGTAGCCTTTGGTCAGTGTCATAGATGGACATCAGTTGTTTGCATTGTCGTCGATGGCCTTTGGGGTCTGTCCTTCCATCATAAACTTTGAATCGGGAGATAGTGAACTTCTTCAGCATTTCGGTCTCCTGGATGGACCGCACGAACGGGGAGGTGATTTGCTCGTTGTCGTTTGCATCCCCCTCGGGTTGAGGTCTCCAACACTTGGCATCCAAGCACGCTTCGAGGTCCCCTTTGGGCCTCACTTTTCTAGGCCCCCTTGCAGGACTCTATATGGGACTCAGTCGCCGCGGCGCCCCCTGATAGTCCATGGCGGAGGTCTCACCGGGACAAGCCCCGCCTTGTGGTGATCTTCCTCCGATCCTTCCTCAAGAGCAGGCTTTCCTCAGCTTCGTGGGTTACGCCTCTCGGCTGTGCGCCAGTGAAAGCTCTTCTCGGGGGCATCTAGCCTCGTGCCCCCATAATTGTCTCAACTGAAACTTTGGTTTACATGCTTACTGGTTCGCCAACTAGCACTCCTCAATTGCTCGAAATTATCAAGTCGATGTCGTACCTTGGCGTTATCCTTCTCAAATTGCTTAATGCACTTTCCTGTCCGTTTTTTCACTTACTCAACGATTTCACAAGCCAAAAGGCCTTGTCCCCCAAGGCCTTGATCCACGGGAAACGTTCGCTGCGAGGCATGCTCGCCTTCATCTGACTGGCTCAAGGGGTCTAACTGCTGGGAGCCGAGTAGCCTCCACGTTTCTCACGCGTAAAACTTCCTGCCCCCTCAGCTTGGGATCGTGTGTTCACCATAATGCAATCGCTACAAGGAAAAGTTTGTACTATTCCCCCATACCGTGCCAAATTGCACGGGATATTTCCTATAATGAATAGAGATAGCGACCCTCTCGATGATGAACCTGAAATAACTAAAAAGTCAAAAAAGGGGCCGGGTTAACACCCAGCTTATCCCCTCCAAAACTTAATTCAATAAGAATTAAAGGCTTAAGCACAGTGTTTAACTTTTTCTGACTCTGATTTTGCGTACCTTTGTTCATCTTTCTGAGGAGTATTTATACCTGAATTAGTAATGAGTGCAAGGACATGGAGTCTCATCTCGACATTTAATGACTTTCACTCTTAGGGTGACTGCTCGGGATATGCCGAGCACTTATGGCCCTATCCCCGATCATTTCCCTTCTGATCGACGCTTAACACCTACTCCTGGGCGTTCAATGCACGGGGAACAATACCCCGGGGATACACCGAGGGCATATAATCGGCATTATAATCATTAATGTTTTGCAATCATGACTGTCACTTTAGGTCTCGAGGATGCGGGGACTCATTAATAGTCCTGTCATAGTCACTCACATCTTCTTTAATGAGCTGTCATGTCTTCTTAAATACGAGTTTTAGTACGTGTACTTGGCTCTTCTGAGCCATTACTCCTCAGCGTCACCTCTCGGCGCCCTTTGAGTTCCATAACGACTACATCTTTCCATGTGGCGATAGGGGGGCTTCTTAGCCGCCTAGAGTCCGATCAATTTCCATGAGTTTGGAAGAAAGGAAGTAAGGACCCAACTCAATATCCTTGGTAAATCTAATAAACTTAGAACCATGAACTAAGTAGACAAAAAGGGATAGATAACTGAATAACAGAAACCGGTGATACAAAGATTTTAGAGACGCACATGGTCAGTTCTCACAAACGACGCCAAATAGTGCGGGTAAAAATTTGCACAATGTGTTGAGGTGCGTCCCTGGTCTTCGAATATCATCCAGTCCATGAGCTACAAAAAATTAGAGAGAGGTTAGAGGGACACCCGGCGTTAAGCCTGGGGAGGCCCTTCTAATACCTAAGTCAGTATTGTGATCAATATATGAATAGGCTAGTGTATAAAATTAGAAAAATGAACAAAGGTGTGTGTTTGGAGTATGGAGCCGAGGTGCTCATACTTGAGGCTTCCCTACCTTTGGGTCTTCATCCCTCTTATAAAAAAAGTGGAGAGCTACTTACCGTGGAGAGGTCATACTCCTCGAATTGATACATTCTTGAGGTATGTGTCTTTGCAGATTTTAAAAATTGTGCTGGACTCCAATTGGTCAATCAAGAAGGCTGAGAGCTTTGTGTTGCCTTGAGAAGAGAAATTATGGGTCCTATTATGATACACCCATGTGATGTGGGGCTCTCTCCTTTGATACAAAATATGGTCCATCAGAAATGTACATAGCACAATTTATTCCAACCCAGCAACCCCAATGGAACTGGGGTGGGCTTGTTCAGAATGCAAAGCTAGAGGTCCTCACTGGAAGACAGATATTTGGATAATCCTCATCCCAAAAAAAAACATCAATTCTTATAGGTTTTGAAGATTGGACAATCCATGCATGACTATAAAACCACTTTCCCCAATTTTAGAAGGTCCAATGTGGCCTTTACTCTGCCCTTTTTAATTTAAAGCTTACAAATCAATCAAAAATAAGAAACACTTGATTTGCTTAACAAATACTGTAAGTGGCATACAACCAGGATAAATGATCTATTTATAATATTGATAGCAGATGCTCAAGTGTAACTTTAATTTCGAACATTCATAGATATCAACATCAAGAAGATAGCTACAGTTTAATATTCATCTGTGTGTGTGTGTGTGTGTGTGTGTGTATTCTCAGTGTTTAAACCATATATGCTCACAGACAACCCAATAATTCCAAATACACCCACAAAAACTTTACCTAGACAAAGTCTTTGAGATTTATATGCATGCATGCATAAAGATGTCTGGGTGCATCTGTGCATGTGCATGCACATGTGCAAGCACAAAGAGAGAGCAGGGGTGGTTTGATATATTTTGAGGCCTAAAACGATAAATTCAATTGAGACTTTTTTAAAATAAAATTTTAATAATAGTGTAAATTTTTTAATATTTAATTTTTTTTTTTGGATGCGTATTAATTGTTTAGTATTCGTATTGAAGTTTTTCTAACATATCTTTTTTATTAATAGTATAACTAATTGACTTAATTTTTAAATTAAATAAAAAATTCAAAAACTTTCAAATTCAAAGAGTATTTGACAGATTATGTTGTCTCGTCGTTGACACTCTTATAAAATTATTTTTCTATGAATTAGACATTACTCACGAAATATATGTTTGATTAAGTTTTTCAAGATTATGATAAAAAGGGCAATATTATATGGACCTTATTTGACGACCTTATCATTTTTTGTTATTAGATTGACAGTAGATCCTACTATTAGTTAAGACCTACTATCAATTCCACAGTAATGATCCATCACGTCACCAGATAAGATAACTAAATTAGGTACAAAATATATATATGTATGAATTGAATTTTTAGGCCCAAAATCAGTTTAGAGTTTTTTGTTAGTTAAGGCCTTCATACGGGCCTTTCTTATAAAGCTAATTTTAATGGGTTAATATTGACTTGGACTATATTTATAGACTTTTTAAATTTTGAGGCCCTCTTTATTGACGGGCCTAAAGCCACCGCTTATTTTCCTCCACTGTTGGGCCGGCCTTGAGAGAGAGAGAGAGAGATAGATCGGGGCAGAGCCACCTTGGGACTAGGGTGGGCACTTTTGCCCCCTCACTTTTGGATCACTTTTGATTAGGCCCCATAATGTTAGTCAAAGTACTACATTCCCCTTAAATTTTTGAAAATTTTTATTAAAGTATTAGTTTTTTTCCCCCTATAAATTAGTGGTCTATTACCCCCTAAAACAATTTTTTTTTTCTTTTGGAGTGTAAATTAAATGTAAATGTTGTGATCTGTTTATATATATTGAAAAAAAAAGACAATAATTCTCTTCTATTTAATACAATGCTACCTATGTTTTATTTTATTTTTTTGGTACAAGCTTCCTATGTTTTAGAAACAATTGTATATATGTTGTTTGCTATTCTTTGGTGGGTTTGTAATCTATAGTCAATACAACAAGATTGAATGAAAAAAGTTACATGTTATAACCAAAAAACATTTTATGCTATTTTAAATGTGAAATTTCTCAATAAACTTGAGAATAATCTCAATTATGTTTCACAATTATTAAAAAATAATTTTACTACGGGACTCTATGACTGTGCGCATCGATAGAAAATTAGTGAGAATTATAACACTTACAATTAACAAAATATAAAAAATATTAGGGATTTTATAGAACGTTGTATTTCACTGTAATATATAATTAAAATATACTAAAAAAAAATTATTTTGTGCTTTTTTGTTCAGACTTTGTTTAAGAAAAAAAATTAATTTTACTATTTTAGTAATTTTGTCTCAAACTTTAGTCTATTTTGTCATTTTTGTACTCAATTTTTTTCCAATATCAACTAGTGAATTATTTTCGCTATATAGCCCCCTTTTTTATTCAGATTCCTAGCTCCGCCCCAGGAGATAGAGAGAGTTACCCATCCTAGGCACTTTGAACTCATTGACAATTCTGATATCCTTATGTGTGTACCCAACAAAGTTAATATCCTTGGAACTTGTTAGAAAACATTTGCCGGATGTGGGAAAGAAATGAGAGACAATAAAAAAGGTATAAGAAAAGAGTAAGAAGAGAAAAAATAGAAGGCAAATACTTTAACTCATAGCATTCAAGACATTATAAGGCCATTGACCAGTACAAGGTAAAAATCAATAATATGAATAACACTCCATACATCAAGAATAGACATCAAAAGGGGGTACCATTCCAGAAAGCACTTGTCGAGTTGCTGAACATATTCTAGAAGCCAGACATTAAATAATTGGAATGTTCATCATCTCCAAGTCCAGTGGAAGACGACTCTAGACACTTAATTACCCTCAGAGAGAAATGCATCCTATGCCTCATGTCTAGTAAGCCTTGCACAGAGCATTACACTTCCAACTACTACTTGTAAAAGTATCTATCAATATAAAATGTGTCTTTGACCAATCAACTCAATGGATAATACAAGCTCATTGAAATTTTGTAAAAAATCCTTGTTTGAACCCCTATAAACTCCATCAAAAGATCCACTTTTTAAACACATAAAACTAAAGATTTGAATGATCCCATTTACTTCTGTTGGCTCCTATTCCCCAAATCTTATAAGAAAAAAATTGTAGGACGAAACAAATTTTCAAGTTTATTAACTTTCAACATCAATCATACTTGCAGCAGCCATTTTAATATTCAATCTATAGTATCGTCTCGTAATAGAAAAAAAGCTTCTTGTTAACTCTTTGGCAGAAGTAAGAAAGTCGATCCACTACAAATGCCTAACAGTTAGTATCCCGTACAATTGAAATACAACAGAAATACTAACACTCAAAACTACTGTTCATGAAATTTGAAGTAGCACCCAAGACTTGGAAAATTTCCTAGTGATAAGTCATGAAGTTGTGCAAGTGAGCTTACTCGACCAGCTCTTGATGAAGTGTCAGAATGATTTTCCGAATGTGGGACAGTAACAAGGGAAAGACATGAAAAGTTGGAAAAAAAACAAGAAACACAAATACCTCCTCAAACTTTTCAAAGTTTTGAGTCCAACTCATCATTAACCTCAGGAATGAATGCAGCTTCCATTTGATATGTTTTGTTGTGATCAATACATGGATAAGCCTGACACATAAAAGCAAGTAGGTAATTCACTTCATTTGCAACTCAAGGAGCAGATCCAAGAACATAGAATAGGACACACCATACAATGCCTTTATTTCATCTTCACCTTTTGAACTGAGCCTCTAATTGACCTTACAAAGCAGTTTTACTGACAAGATCTTGTGCTTATAAAGATAGCTTTGCTTCTCCAAGGAACTTTAAATATGTCCTCCAGTTTAGTATCTGCATTGTGCTAAGAAAGCTTAGGTTTTGGGATTTGAGGATCAAAGTATAGATTCACCAGCCTTTTTTGCAAAATTAAAAATTCAAATCATAAAAAAAGGATGGAAAATCAGATCAAGTGCAGAATGAGAAATACAGGGCAATTTGTAAAGCACCTTAACATCAGCACAGAATATTTTCATTAGTAACTCACTGGAAATATAGAAATTAGAAATTATAAAGATACAGAGAATAGAAAGATCTGACTAAGAGCTGCTTGTGGATTGAATCCCTCATGTTAAACTTATGGTGGGCTACATATTTCTTAATCACTGTGGATCCCGCTACTGCAGGTGCATGAAAGGTTAGATATATATAGACTTACCTAGCATGTGGAGAGGTTGTTTTCGTGTCTTAAGCCTATGATGCCTAGGTCACAATGGAGCATGTTTATCACTGTGACTGGGCTCATGCTCTGAAAAAGGAAAAATCCAAGTAAAAATTATCACCCAGGGTATTCAAAACGTGTACTCAGGTATCATTATAAAATACAGTTTTGTCACACTTGTTTCAGGTTCATTGGCATTGAACAAACAAGATTCACAATTCATAAATTACTTATGCAATTTTTTGCTTCGGGCGTACCAAAACCATTATGGTTTTGGTCCTGCCAATGCAAAGTACCTTAGGTGACGGCTGCCCTAAAACTCAAACACACATCTGAGCATCTTACCAGTGCACCACATGATGTCAAAGGTTTTATTATATATTAGAGATATTTTTAGGGAAAGGGAACCCACAATGACACTTTATTTAATGTGCTAAACAGTGAATATAAAAACGTAGCCACTCAAACATAGAAAATATAAAAATGAGAATACGACAGTCTATTCCTCCCCATTCCCCCCTCCTTGAATTAGCAAAAGAAAATAAGAAGATAAAGAAATACATGTTGACTGAGAGCATTCCGTATGTTTACCTTTCTACATGTGGACATAGGATCATCAGAATAGAAAGGTGTATACCCCACAAGCATACATGATAGCACGTGACCACCTGCAGAACAATACTTTTTGGAAATATATGAAAACTAGTCATCTCATATCAATGCCAATAACATCTCTCAAGCACAAAAAGTCATACCAAATAAATGGAGCAACCACAACCCTAAAAAATACTCTGTTGTTTGACAAAGCCTGAAAAGAAACCAGGTGGACACATGCAATTGAATAAGTTCCCTAAGATGTGAGCAAATAGCTGTGATAAACAGTCAGTTGCATCTATGTTCGTTAATTGGAATTAGTTAAATCATTGATAAACATTTTCACTATCAATTCTTAACTAGCTACCAAAACCAAGAAGAAATAGAAGAGAAAACAATAAATAAGACCAACACAAGGATTTACTAACTGTTGGACAGGTCAATGCAAAATTGTAAATTAATACATTAAAACAACTGAATACTAAAACACAAGAGCAAAACAAGCATCATCTAATACAGTGAAGATGAAGATGTTTACCTCGCCAAATGCACCTTTTCCTTCCATGGTCAGTAACTCAAATTAATCAACACCTATTTTGCGCCTTTGAAACGCACATGTTCATGTTGAGCTTCCTTCTTCACTAACAATTCTAACACGTTTTTTTGATCTTCCTCTGAAACATCAACATCAGCCAACTTCTTCTCCTTTAAATTTCGTCTATTTGAAAAAAAACAAAAGGCAAAATCACATATTTCTTCATTGTGAAAGAATTACAGTCCAACTCTACCATCCTACCAACAAAATTCTGCTAGATGATCCCATACACACATGGCATGCCGCTCTTTCCTCTCACGTAAGTTCTTCATTTGCTCTTTGTAATGGTTCTGCATATACTCTGCCACGGCCTTCTGCTTCGCAATTTTATAGGATTCTTCATCCGACAGTGGTTTTGGCTCTTCTCTTCGAGAAGCCAAGGGTTCCTGCTTATTAGTTGATGAACTCAAATGATCTCGTGGTTGAAGCCTTTGAAACCAACACCTTGTTGAATGCATTCCTTTCCCTTAAGATAAAGAGGCCATATATACAAACTCAACTAACAAGCATTTCATTCCAAAACTGATATTGTTCAGCCACAAAAACAAATAACGGACTAAATGCATGCATCCTGCATTGATAAGGTGAAACATCACAGAGAGCATTCAATATATCAAATGTACACATGTCTACATGTATGTTTATTGTGTACGTTTATATTGAGAGAGAACCACAGACAAACAAACGAACATTTATATAACTTAACACATTCCAAAAGCCAAATCCGTTATAAATTTCTTTATTTCCTAAACAATTAAAAGTCCTACCGTCTCAATATCAGGTTTTCCCATAAAGGCCAAAACAAAGATATCTACCTTTAAAAAGCATAGAATAAATAAGCAGAAACCGTGACGTAGAAGCCGGAACCCATAGAAGGGCCCACCAAAAGGCTACCTCTATAATCAAGATTTCAGAATGCATGATTCTAAAAGAAAAATAACCTAAAAATAAAAACCAAAAAAAAGGGAAGGAAAGAAAGATTGATATGTTATGTTAAAACAATAACACCTTGTGTTTTGATGCAGGTCAAGAAGCTTAAAGGGATCAAGATTCGCATTGTTCAAATCCATATGCAGCCCTTTAAGATTCAAATTATTTAAACCCATATGCAGCCCTTTAAGATTCGAATTATTTAAACCCATATGCATCTCATTCAAGAATATGCAAAGCCCAAGACTGAAAACCTTATCAGAAGATATCTGCTAAAAAAACAAATCAACAGGCACATGGATGGGATTGCGATTAACTCCAAATTGTTGCGTCCTTGCAAAGAAAATCAAACAAAAGGAAAGAAAGAAATATTGCTATGTGATGGCCAAGTGATAATCACCATACCTTGATAGAGATTTAAAAAACCTGAAGGGATCAAGATTTGTATTGTTCAAACCCATATGCATCTCATTTAAGAATATGCAAAGCCCAAAGGCTAAAAACCTTAGAATCATAAGATATCAGAAAAATACAAACCAACCTGCAGAAAGATTGGATTACTTCCAAATTGTTGGTTCCCCAAAAAGGAAAAAAATTACAAAAAAAAAACAAGGAAATATAGATTGCTATGTGATGGCCAAATGATAATCCCCATACCTTGATACAGATCAAAAAGCTTGAAGGGATCACTATCAGTTTGTATTGTTCAAACTCATAAGCATCTCATTCAACAATATGCAAAGCCATAGACTAAAAACCATAGAACCAAAGGATATCTTCAAAAACACAACCCAACATGCAGAGATATTGAATTACCGCCAAATTGTCGGTTCCCAAAAAAGATAATAAAAATCAAGAAAATAAAGATTGCTATGTGATTATCAAACGATAGTACCTCACACTTTGATAGAGATCAAAAAGCTCAAACGGTTCAATATCCGCATTAATCAAACCTACACGCATCATTCAAGAATGTGAAAAGCCCAAGCCTGAAAACCTCAGAATCAGAAGATGTCTGCCAAAAAAAAAAACAAATCATCAGGCAGCGAGATCGGATCGCTATGTGATGATCAAACGATAATACCTCATATTTTGATAGAGATCAAGATCTCCATATTGTTCAAACTCATACGCATCTCCTTTGAGAATATGCAAAACCCAAGACTGAAACCCTACAAAGATTGGTGTATGCATTAGTTGATCTGTAATCCATACAGAAATACTTTGCAATGCTACGTTACTTATATAATAGGGATGATCGAACAATTAGGGCGCCAATTTCGTTGATTGTCGATGCTTGGAAAAACCAATGTCCAACGGTAACTTTCTAGTACCCCTCAAGTTCTATATAAGTTCCCTTATGTTCGCCTTATTTGTATACTAACGGATCACAACTCAACTTGTAACATGGGAAAATTTCCATTTTGCCCTAAAAAATACAAAATTTTTTAATTTACTCACATTACCTTGTTAAAAAAATAAAAATATTATAATATAATTCACCGTCTTATTTTTGTTTGATCGTTCATCTGCTAATCACCCCTACTTCCCACCTCCCCATCACCAACACCCCAATTTCATCCTAAGCATCTCAAATCCTTACCTATCCTTTTTAAAATTTAAATTTAAATTTAAATAAAAAGTTTTAAAAAATCTTTTTCAATTTTATACTCAAACTCATATCAAATCAAGATAGACTCAATTTAGCTGATAAATTTCACCTCCGCTAAAGAATTAATGGTTAAATTTATCCTCTTTTAAATTTGAGTTTATCCTCATTCAAAGTTATGGTTATCTTTCTTTAAATTTTAGTTTCTCCACTTAAGAGGTCTATACTAAATAAAATTTTGTCAATTTTTAGATTCAAAAAAAAAAAAAAAAAGGCAAGACTAATACTATCTCCAATAGAACTCAAATTCTTACGCAAATTTAAGTAAAAAAAAAAACAAAAATTTTGATTTGGTACAGATCTTTCCAATTGATAAACTAAAATTTAAATAAAGACAATCCTAAATTTAAATAAGAACAAATTCAAATTTAAAAAAGATAAATTTGACTATTGAATTTTGAAAAGATGGTGAAATTTCACTATTAAATTTTTTTGTAGAGATTTGAGTAAAAAAAATGATTCCTTCATTTGATATGGGTGTAGGTCTAGCACTGGAGAAGATTTTTAGAAATTTTTTACCCAAATTTAAATTTAAAAATAGTGATGCTCTAATAATGTAAAAAAAATATATATATATATATATATTTATGACATGTTAAATTAATATTTTATAAAAATTAAAATGTACAGTAGTTAATAAAGATGATAAATGATTCAAATATTTACATAGATTACTTGTTACAATTCAACTGGAGGATACCATATGATTTGGGGTGAGAAAACTTTTCAACTGTTGTCTCCTAAATTGATTCTTTTAGTACCATAGTGTAGGTTAGTCATGGTAATTTGCTATCTCTCTCCACGATTACCTTATCCCTAACTCTTCATAAGTCTAATATTATTGGATAATTACTTATTAATGTGTTCAAAAATAGTAGTTTGTGAAATTTGGAATAATTAATAAAAATAATTAAAAATTTAAAATAAAAAAGTGATGAGAATAGTGACATAAAATACGTGGGATAATATAATTGGAAGAAATTAATTAAATATTTTAAAATTATAATAATTAAATATTTAAAAAAAGAAGTATACTTGATTGTTTCAAATATAGAATGATACCACAATTATGAGAAATTAAATACAAAATTATAAAGAATTAGAATGATAGAACAATTATGAGAAGTTTGGAAGATAGAACTACGGCTTTAAAAAATTTATTCTAGTGTCTGAATTTTCTATTATTCAATTGAAATAATAGAAAAATATAGAACAATTTGGGGAGAACATAAATTACACAGACACCCTTAATTTTCATTATTAATATAAAGTTTTGTAATTTTTTTACACAACATCATATATAATTTGTTGAGTACTCATCATAAGACCTCGACATCCAAATAATTTATGTGAATTTTTTTTGACACCAAATAGTTTATTGAGTTCATCATAAGACCCCTAACGTTTGTCCATCGTAGTACCAAAGACAAATAGATTTTGTCAAATTTATAATTAATGCAAAAATCATAGAAGTACCAAAATAACTAGGAGATTGATGCAATGAAGTGGGTAGAAATAAAAAGAGTATAATGAAAGAAAGGGGGATAAAAAGATCAAACCGTTAATTTGTGTATAAATACCAGTTTAAAATTTTATTTTAGACTTTTTAATTCACGAAAAATATCAACTCTAAAAATTTCAATAAATCTGTTGATTCTTACAAATCTATAATATAAAATAGGACGATTTCAACGTACAAATCCAACAACTTAAAATTCATTCATTTAACTGCCGTTACTGTTTCTTTTATTCTCCCCAAATTTATCTCTTTTCACTTATATTATTTTTCAAAACTCTACCCAGTCCCTTCACCTGTCAGAGAAACCATCTTTTGCCGGCTTCCTGCATTTTTTTTTTTTCTGACTTTTTTCAAAAATCTACCCACTTAGTCTCTTCACCTGTTGGACAAGCCATCTTCTGCCGCTTCCTGCATCTTTTTTTTTTATTATTTTTCCTGTCAGACAAGCCTTTTCCTGCATCTCTTTTCTTTCTTTTTTTTTTCCACCCTTTGTTACTCCTTACCCCTCTCTCTCTCTCTCTCTCTCTCTCTCTCTCACGCTCCAGCCACACCACCGCCACTTCGTCAGCAACACCACCGCCACTGCTAACCCCTCCCAAGTATGCATTGTCTCTCTCTCTTTCTCACACACACACACAAGCACACACTAACCCCCATCCTACCCCATATCTTCTCTGCCCTCTTCTACTCAACATCACCCAACACTTCTCTCGCTCACACACAATCACATTGCACACGCACACCCACAGCGCACAATACACACATACATACTCACCACCCACACACAAATCGCACACACACAAACAAACCCAGCACACACACCCAACACAGACCCAGTATACACGCACCCACATCACACACACTCACACTGCAGAAACAAACACCCACACCCACTCACCCACACACACATCACAAACAGACCCACCCACACCAAGTGTTTGTTGGAATGACCGAGAGAAATTTTGTGTACTCTGCCATTGTTTTTATTATTATTATTATTATTAATTTCCTGTGTACCTATTTTTTTTTGGGTATAATGTGTTGAATTTTAATTGATTAGTTCACTAAATTTTAATTGATTTACACTTTGTTTGATTTTTTCAATTTTATGTTGAATTAGCTTATATTCAATCTAATGTGTTGAATATTATAACTAAATGCATTTTTGTCTCTTTTTTTCCAACATCTATTTTTTCCTGAATCCAACAGCTATTAGGGTTTGTGTAAGAATTATCTATTGGGTTGTGGTCAATTTTCTGTTATAAAGTGATTTTTGAAGTTTAGAAATGATTGCCTTTGTGCATCCTTGATATTAGTTGGGACCCCTGAGTTTTGTTTCCTTCTGAGGTCAAGGTCTTTCCTATACTGGATGCCTCTTTTCTCCTTTCTAGAAAATGCAAAAACTCAATTCGGTTTCTGTAGCTTTCTGCAATCAAAATGGTTATTGATGGGGACTAAATATTGATTTTGTTTTCCAATCTAAGAATTTTGTTTTGTATGACGCTATCTTTTAGCAGAAATGACCATTTTCGACTTCAGCTAGTTAAATTTCATGTTTCTTTTTCTTGATTTCTGAATATTAATGTGCAGATAGTTATCTAGGATTTGTATTTTTTGTCCCTAAATTCAATGGAACATCTTTACTTTTTGGTCAATCATTTTTGTTTCCAGCATTACTTTTCTTGCTTTAAGAATTGATGATAGTTGAAGCATAATTCATCTGCAAATTAGGTGCCCCTGCACCTCTCAACAATTAGTGTGTTTCTGCTCAATTTTCCTTTGGATCATCTTTTAACGATCAGCCTTTATATAATGACATAATGTGCAATTTTCTCATTCTTGGTAGTTGGAAATGTTTTTAGTAGTGACGCACTGCTAGCTCTTCATCTCAGACAGTCAAAGTACGATCCCCTTTGTTTTTGGCATTACCAAAGTACTTGAGAATGTTGAATTTATCTGCCAGGAAGAATTGACTTGAATTTCCTTAAACAATGATATAGTTCATTATTACCAAAAAAAAATGATATAGTTCATATGCTACATATCCAATTTGTTGACTGTTAGGCCATTAAAGCATCAAGCTATTGTTATTAGTGTATATGTTCTTTTGTTTTTTTGGTCATTGTGTATGTGTTGTTCAAGTGCTCATGTTTTGTTCATAAAATTTCATTGTCGATTTGCACTACAATCTTATTGTGGGTTTATTGGCTCATTGCTGTTACTTGGATTGAATAGATTTTTTTATTGGGAGGAGCATGTAGCATATTTCTTGACTTCCATTCACATAGAGTAACAAATACATAGAGTTGGATATTGAGGCAAGACAAAATTCACAAATTCACAATTAGACACAATTGCAAGTATGTGTGAGTGGATTGTTGGGTCGGTTGAATTAGTGGTACAGTGAGAGTCTAATCGACACAAATGAGTGTATATACAAGTTAAATGACCCATATCAAGTGTGCTTTCTTTATGGTTCTTCCAATCCTTTTATTGGTTTTTGTTGTACAATTTTGTTATTGTTTGTCTATCATTATTGATTTTTGGTGTGTTTTATGGTGGTAGTGAACTTAAATATCAGAGAGGAGATGAAATTGCTTGGTATGCGAATGGATAAAACATAACTTGGTGAATGTTTGATGTATTCGGTAAAGTCTATGGCTTTTGATTTAACATCTTAGTCCTATTCTGTTGTGATTTTGCTCAATATGAGATTGCCTAAATACAGTTAAGAGTTTAAAATTGAGGTGAATATGCCTTTAACTAATGTATTAGCATTCTGTTTGCAATTTACACTTATATTCTCTCACATGTCTCTTTCTCTCACACACACAACGCATTATTGGAATTAGTATGTGATTAGGATTATTGGAATTAGTTTGTGCTTGATTTTAGAGTAATTGGAGAACATAAAATTTCCCTTACCCATACACTTATCTTGGACTTTGTTCAATTTCAATTTTGTGAACGTCGTTTGGTTAGGTTCAATGTGGATTTGTGAACTCGGTTTGATTATCTTATTTTATAATGCGGATTTTGTTAGAAACTTTGATTTCATTACTTTAGAGTTGATTCAAATTGGACATTTAATTGCATTTTTTGGACAACAATGGTCTTGCCTACTTTGATTTCATAATTCCAAAAATTTATTCTTTTCAATCTCACTATCAACTATATTTACTATCTAACGGGATGGTAAATCTTGCTTCACATTGATATAATGACACATCTCAATCTAACTTTTAGGAAAAAGAAAAAATACACATCTCAAACTAATATATGTTTCTGATCAGTCTCTCCCATCATGGCCCAATGATTTTGGATTGGATGCCCTTAAACATGGTATCAAAGCGATGTTGTTCGTGTGGCGAGAATTTTGGCATTCGATACAAACAAAGCTAACGAAATGCCATTTTAATATTGTATCATTATGTCAATGTTTAGAACATGCTGATTTATTTACTTTCTAAATTTTATGTTGGTTCTATGTAAATTCCAGTCATTAAAACTTTAGAGAACGATTTTCTTTTTTCTTAAATTTTTTATTTTAGTATAATTCCAATCATTAAAACTTTTGTTATTGTACTAAGAGTTACTATTCAAGTCGAGTGAAATTAGTATTTATTTAAGTGATAATAAGATTTAATGAGCTCATTTGTACTAAAAGGTACTATTTAACTCGAATGAAATTAGTATTTATTTAGGTGAGAATATGACTTAGTGGGGTCATTTGGGATTAATCCCAGTGTTTTAAAGTCATAAATCAACTTCAATCGACTTATAATTGATCTTTTTGAATCACAACTGAGTCCGATAGAGTCGTATTTACCATTTCCTTAATAATATCTCTCTCAAACAATGTTCAATATTCTCTTGTTAGTCCTCCATCACATTATACATTTACAAACTTCACTACTAACAAAAATCCTACCTTCACCTAAAGGCTTGGAGAGATGACCACCAAGGCCCTTTCTTCAACTATTCTCTTTCTCTTTCTCATTCTAGCCTTCTCCTCTTTGAATTGAGTTCAATGGATTCAAATTGGACAACTAAAACTTCGATTTTTTTTGCGTTAGTTCAATTTTAATAATCTAAGTTATAGTTTGTGGAGCTTTATTTTCTCTATCTTTATGGGTTTTTTTGGCCTTTTTTCTCCATTGACTTTGGTATGCCTTCACTGAATTGACTTTGGTTGACATGAATGTTTTCATTGATGTAGTGTTGTTGACTTAAGTGTCGCTCCATCTTCGACGAAGGGGAAAAAAAAATATTGGCAGTTCTACTGGAAAAGAAAATTGGTTTATTCAACCGGTATGTTGTACTGATCGTTGTTTACGTATTGATACTATTGTATCAATAAAAATTATTAAACACAACATATCTAATAGCTATCTACATACAAATGTGTGTGCTCATTAGTTTTTAGATAATTCAGTGTAATGGAATTGATGACAATAATTATGTTGAATCCAACTAACGATAAAAGTAAGAGGTCTTATGTTTCGGGTTTATAATTGTTTTATTTTACCTCACATATTTCGATAATTTTTATATTACAAATTTTTTCAGGTAGACATGGAAAGTAGTGAATATGAAGTTGAAAGTGTTTCTCTATTTGTGCATGTATGTATTTTTTGTGTTTCGTCTTTTGTACAATTAACTAATTATACATGATTATGATGATTTTGGATATGAAATGATGATTGGGTATATATTGATAATTATGGTGATATGGTGTATTACGATAATTGTGGTGATATAGTGGTTGGGTATGTACGGAATAATGGTTGTTTTGGTGGGTATGTATTGATGGTTGTAAGTTTTGTAGACAGGTTCAAATTTTTTTTGGGCTTCTATTTTTAGAGGAAACTGTGCTGAAATTTCTTGAAATTAATAGGGACTAGTTTGATGTTTCGGTGGTTGGATATGTGTTGATGATTGAGTATTTATTGATTATTGTGGTAGTATGGTAAATTATAATGATTGTCAAATATAATTGTAAGTTCTGTAGACAAATTTAGGTTTTTATGGGTTCTTATTTTTAGAGAAAATTTTGTCAAAATTTTTAGATACTAGTATGTACTACTTGGATTTCAAATTGACAACTTGTTTTAGATTGCAAATAGTATATAAGTAATACAGTATTTTTTTATTTTTAATTTAAATTTTTGTTACGCCGTGCCTTTAAACACAGGCAATTACTAGTACTCACATAAAATCAAGAGGGTGTCCTCCGTCACTTTCTGTCAACAGAATGAATAGATAGGGAAAAAAATCAAACGAAATAATTCTGATCCTAAAACAGCTATACGAATATAGTATAACAAATCCGAAACAATATGTTTAATATCCAAACATAACATTGAACAATGAAACATGAAAAACACAAAAAATAAATAAATCAATCAATCTAACAAAACAACTTTAAGTAAAGAATTCACTTACAATGAGTTTGTCGTGACGTATCAGCAAGAGCGAAATCGAACTCCAAATATCATATTGTGCGGGCTTGATCCTGCACGATATATATAAAATATTGGGAACAGATCTCTCCCCTGGTGAACTTTGGGTGAGTCGATTGAGTGGCCAAACACACTGCTCGAAACAGCTTACGATCCTGGGAAAGGAGGAACGATCCTGTACGTGGGAAAGGTATTTCCTGGGACAAAAGAGAACAAGTTAGAAGGGCGCCGGAGTGTTTTCCGGCGTATCCCCTCCGACGGTCTAGTCAGTCTTTGAATGAGAGAGAGGAAGGAGAAAACACTGAGAAGGATATTTCGTAGTAGAGAGTTTGTGATTGCATACCCGCTTTGTCTTTTGGGAGGGGTATTTATACCTTAGAAGATCATGATTGCTGTCAGTGCGGTCAGTAGGTGATCATCAGGCACAGGTAGCGTGTGTAATCATTTGATGAGGAATGTCTTCTCTAATTGACTGCTCGGGTCCCGAGCAATTAATGGTGAGTTGTCGGGACGCCGACGGTACAATATGCTCCTTTCGGGAAGGATGCAATAAATGCTCTGTAATAGGAGCATTTATTGCCTTTCATATCCGAACCTTACCGCATTAAATGCGGTCTCGTCAACAGAAGGGTGTAATTAATTGTTTGCTTTCCCAAGTCGCGTGCCAGCAGCGGCATGCGGTTTGTCTGCTTCGGATGTGACATTATTTGCCACACGTCCATCCCTTATTGGCTGTTACGTCGGTATTCCAGCACGTTCTGACATTACTTGTGTAAGAAGAGGTCATGATGACTAGTCCATACTGGCATAGGCTGATGTCCAGTTTGTCAGTAGCTTTATCCGGGAGTAGAGGAAGCGTCCAGGATGGAGTGACCCTCGGTGCCGAGGAAAGGCTCACCTCGGGGGACCAAGGGGTGGTGTGTTCCCGAGGTACATGGTGACCGAGGACACATGTCATTGTATACTGTACCGAATATGTGATCCTATATGAGAGGTACCTCGGGGAGAGGACGTTTTGCCGATGGTGCTTGAACCCGAGCAACATTGTTCTAGAAACCCCCGAGGACACGTGTCTTCATCATAGGCTTTTTCAGAAGAGTCCCATCAACTGCCCCCCAGCCTTCGATCTTCTGACGCCGAGGACACGCGTTGTCAGGAGACGAAGGGTTTTCCAACTGCCATCCGTCCTTCATTATGGCCTCGAGCAGCTTTCCCCGTCTTGGGATGTCGTGCGCATTAAATGCGCCGTTTTGGTTCTCCCGCCCAATGATGACAGTTTCCCCCCTATATAAAGGGGGTTCTTCTCCGGTTTCCATTGTTTTGCCATTCCGATCTCTGACCCAGAATACGCCTTTTCTGATCTGCTTCGCCGGAGTTTCTGTTTCCTCAGCCATCATCGACAGCATCTTCTCTTAAAAATCACAGTCAGTAAACCCATTGTTGACTCCTGGTCCTTCCGGTGCGAGTCGTTTTCAAAGTTTTTCCTGAAAAACTCCGTTTCCGACGTCTTCTGGTGAGTTTCACAACCTTCTTCTTTATCGTCCTCCTGGCCTTCTTGTTTTCCGATTTGAACGGTGGTGTCATCCGGTCGGTACCTCTTGATTTAAACCCTCGGGGAACTTCCTCAGGTTTTCAAGAGAACACCTTTTCCTCCCCTTTCTTTTTAGAGATGCCTCGTCGTCGCCCTGTTCCCGAGAATCCATCGGCTGGTCCCTCGGGGTCAGGGAAATACAAGGTGACAGGCGAGGCGCAGATCGATAGGTTCAGGGCGAAGTATGGCATCCCCCCGAGCGTGGACGTAGTGGGTTTTAACCCTTTGTTGAACTCTCCTACCTTCGGGGCCACGGATGCCATGCCTTTCTATACCAAGGCCATCATAGAGGGTGGCATTAGGTTTCCTTTACCCCCCCTGCTTCTTCAGTTCCTGTCTCGCTTCCGTCTCTTCCCCGGGCAATGCTGCCTCAACGTCTTTCGGATAATTATGGGGGTCCTAGAGCTCAATAGGCGCCTCGGGGTGAATATTGGGCTCAACGATCTCCTTTTCTGTTACTCCCTCCTAAGAGTCATGCCCCACCAACATTTCTACCTCAAAGCCAGGGACCCCTCTATGTACCTTGTAACCCATCTTCCTGACTCGGACAAGGGGTACAAGGACGACATCTTGATCTTCAAGGGATGTTGGGAGAGGGGTGTCGGTCCCGAGTACAATGACCTATTTTGCCCTCGGGAATGGAGAACGACAAGTACGTCGGTTCCTTTGGGTCTTTTTATTTGTTTCTTGGGACTTCTCATGTTTATGACAATCTTTTTTGTTGTGCAGGTATTCCTTCTCGGGAAACAGCTCCACCCCCTCGGTCGCTGGTCAATTTTGCCGACTTAATAACGGTTTGGAGTTTCACGGGCGCCGACGGATTTGGCCGAGCTGCCCATAATTTGCTGCACTATACCCCCGGGTATAAGAAGTTCTCACAGCTCCCTCAACCTTTCGAGCCTTCACAGTGGTCAGAGCTCTTTGATCAGGCGGCGAGGTTAGAGGTCGAGCAGAACTTGGAGGAAGACCCGGATCGGGCTTCAGAGGGAGAGGTAGAAGGAGTTGCTGAGGTCGGGGTCAGAGAGGACGTTGCTCCTTCGGACGCCGAGGTGGGGACTTCGGGAGGCGACCTGTGGCCGGATTTTCAAATTCTCCAAACCTTGGACGCCGAAGACGCTCTCGAGGAAGCGATGTCCAACACCCCACGCATCAATTTGGGGTTTCTTAGGCAGAGGCAATCCCTCGCAGCCGGGAGAGGCCGAGGGGCGACCGGCGGTACTCCGGCAGGAACCAGTTCCGCCAATTCTTCGAGGGCTCCCGGTCAGGGTCAGGTGCGAGACCGGGATCCTCAGGTGGAAGAAGAGAGGAGGGTGAAGCATCGGCATGACGGCCTCAGCCGAGGACCCAGGGCATCTCCCGCTCAACCTCAAAGCGGGAGGGATCGTGGGTTACCGCCTGCTCCCCCACAACAGCAACAACAGCAGCCCCGACAACAGCTACAGCTGCAGCAGCAACAACAGCAACAGCAACAGCAGACCCCTCCTCCCGTTCCGCCTCGGGGGGAGGCCGCAGAGTGGAATCCTCGAGCCACTGATCACATGAACAGAGTGATCAGGGTCGATGATTCTATTCTGTCGGATCCTCATGTCGCCAATGCAGTGAGTGAGACACTGCATTTCGAGGCCGACATGGAGGCTCATAGGGGGCGATCAACCAACGTGTTGTTCCGCTCCATGATCCAGAATTCCCTGGTGGTGAGTTTATTCCTGTTTTGATCTCTTCACTCTCGTTTTCTATTTTTGTGTTTTTAACACTCTTTTCCTTCCTTTACAGGCTACCCAGCAGATTTCTATCATTGCTGGCCGGTACTACGCGTCCAGGATGGATCTTCAGAGGGCCAAGGATCAGAAGGCAGAAGCGGAAGCTGCCCTTGCTCGGGCAACGGAAGATGTTGCTGCCAGGGATTCCACCCTGGTGGGGCAGGCTGCCCAGATAGAGCAACTCCTCAAGGACGCTGAATCGGCCAAGTCGGGCGCTGAGAAGCTAAGTGCCGCACTTGCCGATGCTGAGAGGAGGATTACTGAGCAAACGCAGCGGCTCTCTGCGGCGGAGGAGAGGGCAGTGGGCTCCGAGGAAAGCTGTCTGGCCCTTACCCAGGAGCTAGATAGGATCAGAGCCGAGGAGCTGACCGGAAGTCGGAGCAACAACTTCTGGAGGAGTTTGCCGATGACGTGCTCCCCGCCCTTGAAGAAAACAGCAAAGAGTTCTTCAAGAAAGGGTGGGACGAGGCGCTCCAGGCTGCTGGAGTCCCGTCAGACTCCCCTCTCTTCCAAGTGCACAAGTATGTGCCCTCGGCAGAGATGGAGCAGGCAGAAGCACAGGTTGCTGCCGAGGATGAAGCCCCTACACCGATGCAAACCTCGGCTGATGCTCCCGAGACGGTGATAGTGGACTTGTCCGAGGACGCTCCGCCCGACCTTGCCCCTGAACCTCAAGCTGCTCAAGCTGTTCCAGCTGTTCCTGCTGACGAAGTTCTTCTCCTGCCCGCTCCAGAGGCTTCCCAACCTTTTATTGCTGATTCGCCCTCGGCCGAAGTTCTGGAGGTGCCTGGAGCCCGATGAAGCTGCTTTTCATTTCCCCTTTTTTGTACCCTTTTGCTTTCCTTTTGTAGCTTTTGGGGACGCAAAGCCCCTATTTCTTTTGGAAATAAATAGCATGCTTTTCCTTTACTTCCTTTGTGTACAGTATTGTTTTTGCTTTTCTTTACTTCTGTGTAGAATAAATCATAAGTGTCTTTGAACTGTCCTCGGGGCGTGCTGGCCCGTTCCGGAGGCGAGATCTTTGTATCTACTCTGGGGACTTGGGGTCCTTGTGTTTTGTTCTCAGGACCATTTCTTTATGAATGCTCGTTTCCATTTTTTTGCCCTGGGGACAGTGGTCCTTGCACTCTGTCCCCAGAGCCATGCCGTTGCAGGAGGATTGCTCCTGTATGTACTTCGGGGACGAGAGTCCTTGAACTCTGTCCCCAGGGTCATACCCTTTGTCTTTTTTTTTGGCGGGTTCTTGAGAGAGAGTACTTTAAAAGTAATACTTCTTCAAATTCATAACATTCCATGGTCGTATTACAGGTCTTCCACTCATATCTTCTAGTCCATACGACCCGGCGCCCCCGATTGATATTACTTTATAAGGCCCTTCCCAGTTAGGTCCCATCTTTCCCTCTGTTGGATCCCGGGTATTGGCCGTTACCCTTCTGAGGACTAGGTCGCCTATCCGGAATTCTCGAGTCTTGACCCTCCTGCTGTATAGTTGGGAGATCTTCTCTTGGTATTTGGTTATCCTCAAGGCGGATTCCTCCCTTCTTTCTTCCAGTAGGTCCAGATCCAATCCCAGTTGATGATCATTCCCCCTTCATCAAAAGCTTGGGTCCTTATGGTCGGAAGCCCTACTTCGAGGGGTATGATTGCCTCCATCCCGTATGCCAGGGAGTAGGGGGTTTCGCCCGTTGATGACCGAGGGGTTGTCCTGTACACCCATAAAATGTTTAACAGCTCTGTCGCCCATCTTCCTTGGCTTTCTCTAATCTCTTCTTGATCCCATTGATAATTGTCTTGTTGGTGGCTTCCGCCTGCCCATTGGCTTGAGGGTATGCAGGGGTGGAGTAGAAGTTACGGATCCCGAGATGCTCACAGAAAGACTTAAAGCGCCCGCCAGTGAACTGGGTCCCGTTATCTGATACCAGTGCGCGAGGAATCCCAAATCTGACGACTATGTTCTCCCAGACGAATTTTTTGGCGTCTATGTCTCGGATGTGACTCAACGGCTCCGCCTCCACCCACTTGGTGAAGTAATCTGTGGCTACGATGAGGAACTTTTTATTTCCCGGAGCTTTAGGCAGAGGTCCAACCAAATCAAGCCCCCATTGGGCGAATGGCCAAGGGCTGGTGAGGGGGTGTAAGTCCCCCGCAGGTTGCCTGATCGCAGGGGAGAACCTCTGGCACTGGTCGCATTTTTGGACATATGCCCTTGCGTCCCTTTGCATCCGCGGCCACCAATATCCTTGAGACATAATGCGGTGTGCCATTGATCGTCCTCCAGAGTGCCCCCCACATATTCCTTCATGCACTTCGTATAGGAGGTCTTGCACTTGATCTTCTCGGACGCATAGCAAGTAAGGTCCTGAGAAAGACCTTCGGTAAAGCTTCTGATCCGAAGAGACCCAAAATCTTGGAGCTTTCATCCTTATCTTCCTAGCTTCCCTGGGACACTCCGGGAGATCTCCCGTCGTTAGGAATTTGACAAAGGGATCGATCCAACTGAGCTGCTGGGGCGCGTCCTGGATGACCATCGCCTCAAGAGTATGATCAATGCAGGATGTGGGAAGATACTCAATGGTGATCCTGCGCGACTGGGAGGAGTCCACTGCCGAGGCTAGACAAGCCAGGGCGTCGGCATGTGTGTTCTTGTCGCGGGACACCTGCTTGATTTCAAATCGGTCGAACCTTTGGATAACGGTCGTTGCCTGGTGATGGTACGCCTTCATCCTAGGGTCCCTCGTTTCGAATTCCCCATTGACTTGATTGACCACCAGCATGGAATCGCAATGCACGATCAAATTGGTAACTCCAGTCGCCTCAGCTAACCGAAGTCCTGAGATGAGTGCCTCATATTCCGCTTCATTGTTCGATGCTTTGAACCCCAACCGGATGGCCTGCTCTGCAATAATCCCTTCTGGAGAGGTCAGCAAGACACCGATTCCGGACCCCTTGCTGTTCGATGAACCATCCACACATAAAAGCCATGGCGATCCTTCAACATTTGTTGGAGATGCTAAGTTGGGAGGAGGCGATCCTTCTAGAACAGGATTCTCCCCGAAAACTCGGCTATGAAGTCCGCCAGTATTTGTCCTTTTATTGCAGTTCGGGGTTTGAAATGAATGTCGTGCTCCCCCAACTCTACAGCCCATTTGGAGATCCTTCCGGAGAGTTCAGCTTTCCTCAAAATTGCCTTCAAGGGCTGATCAGTTAGGACAGTGATTGGGTGCGCCTGGAAGTAATGGCGCAGTTTCCTGCAGTGGTGACCAAGGACAGGGCCAGTTTTTCTAGGGGCAGATATCTTGTCTCTGCATCCAGGAGCGCCTTGCTGATGTAGTAAATCGGCTTCTGTCGGTGCTCATGCTCACGGATAAGTACCGCTTACTGCAAATTCTGAAACTGCCAGGTATAGGAACAGCATCTCCCCTGGGTGGGGACGGATAGGGTTGGAAGAGTCCTCAGGTATTCTTTGATCCCAGCCAGGGCGTCCTCGCACCCTGGCTCCAAATACTCTTCCCAGCACATTTGATTGCTCCAAAGAAGGGTTTGCATTTATCCGAGGAGCGTGAGACGAATCGGTTAAGTGCAGCCAGCATCCCTGTGAGTTTCTGGACTTCTCGGACAGTGCGAGGGCTTCGGATATCCAGGATTGCTTTAATCTGATCGGGTTGGCTTCGATTCCCCGATGACTAACCAGATACCCGAGGAATTTTCCCGACTCCACTCCGAAGACGCACTTTGCTGCATTTAGCTTCAACCCATACTCCCTGAGAGTGGAGAAGGTATCCGCCAAATCTGTAAGATGATCACCACTCCGTTGCTTTTTACCAGCATGTCGTCTATGTAGACCTCCATGGTGTTGTCGATCTGCCTCTTGAACATCCGATTCATCAATCTTGGTATGTTGCCCGGCGTTCCTCAATCCAAAATGGCATCACTTTATAAACAAAAACTCCCTTCGGAGTGATAAACGCCGTTTTTTTCTTGGTCCGGGGCATAAAGAGGGATCTGATGATATCCCGCTCGAGCATCCAGGAAGTCCATTCGTTCATATCCGGCTGTGGCATCTACCAGCTGTCCACCTTCGGCAGGGGGTAGTCGTCCTTGGGACATGCCTTGTTTAGATCTGTGAAATCCACGCAGACACGCCATTTCCCCCCTTTCTTTTTTGCACATACTGTATTGGACAGCCATTCTGGGAACTGTATCTCTCGAATGGCGCCAGCTCTCAGGAGTTTGTCTATTTCCTCATTGACCGCGTTGTGTGTGATTGGGGCCATACGTCGTGGCCTTTGCTTTACTGGCTTGTGAGATGGGTCAACATGCAGCCTGTGAGTAATTATTTCGGGGTCTACTCCTGTCATTTCCATTTCGTTCCAGGCGAACACGTCTGTATTCCCTCTTAAGAACCTGATCATCTCCTCCTGTTCGGCTGCGGGCATCGAGGTCCCAACTAGGAAATACTTCTCTTCTTCTCCTTCTACCAAGGCACCTTCCGGAGGTCTTCAACCGACCGTCCGCTGGGTCTACCCGGGGTCATCCATCCCCGGACGCCCGGACTGTAATTGCTATTTTTCTATGATCTCTCCGGTGCTCGCCCCTTCTCCTGGCCGGACGCCCCGGCTCGGACGGCCGAATAAAAACAGTTCTTCGCAGACGCTTGATCTCCCCGGATCTCCATGACGCCCTCTGGCGTGGCGAACTTCAACTTTTGGTGGAGAGTGGAGTGTACCGCTCCCAAAGCGTGTAGCCATGTTCGACCCATAATCACGTTGTAAGGGGAGTCCGTGTCGATCACCACAAACTCTGTGTCGATGACGAAGGGACCAGTGGCGACCGGTAATGTAATTTTCCCCACGGGCAAGGCGAAAGAGCCGTTGAACCCGATGAGGGGTGTCCTGATTTTGGTCAGTGTCTTTGGGGCCAAAACCCATCCGCTTCAAAGTCTCGAAGTACATCACCTCCGAGGAACTCCCTGAATCAATCAAGATTCTCTTGACATCGAATTTCCCTATCTTCAGGGTTAGACAAGGGCGTCGTTATGAGGAATCACCACGCCCGTCAAATCCGCGTCAAGAACATAATGCCAAGCTCACCCATCCTGGCCCTTTTGCTTGATGGCCCCACACCTCCTTCGGCTACCTTTCTGGTAAAAGCTACCCTCTTGAGGTCGGATTCGAGCTCTTTGGACGTGGGGCGCTCCAGTGGACACACATGGATGACGTCTATGACGTTGTTTGGTTCCTCGGTCGGGGCATGGGCTCGTTTCTCTTCTGGCCTGGGCTCTATGTATTCTTTCAGATATCCATCTCGGACTAAGCTCTCCAAGAATGACTTGAACACCCTGCAGCTCTCGGTGCGATGCCCGACATCCCGGTGATATGAGCATCTTACTGTTTGATCACGGGTGGAGAGGTCGCTTTGCATCCTGGGCGGCCATTTGAAAAACGGTTCATGTTTGATTTTATGGAGCAACCTGAAGATGGGTTCCTTGAAGACGGTGTGAACTCCTCTGGACTGGAATAGCAATCCCTTCCGGGGAATATCTTCGTGCTCTTTTTTCCTTTCTCTTGGGTTGGAGGGCTCGGCCTTTGTTGCTCCCCCATCTCGTCCTCGACCCTCGAGTACTTGTTGATCCGGGCCATCAGTTCCCCCATATCCGAGGGTCTTTTTGGTCAGGGATCGGTACAGGTCCGTGTCCCCTGCCAGCCGAGCCGGAATGATGCTGCTGCCATGACCTCCGAGCATCCCTCGACCTCATTGACTTCTTCCCCAGTATCGGATGGCGTACTGGCGAAGAGTCTCGGATTCCCTCCTCCTGAGGGTCAGCAGTGATCCAATGTCCTTTGGGCGCTTACTCCCCGTGATGAATCGGGTTAGGAACTGCCTTGTCAATTCTTTCCAGGACCCAATACTGTTTGGGGGAAGCGCCTCGAACCACCTCATCGGAGTCCCCCAAGCTCATAGGGAATACCCGGCATAGAAACCGTTGGTCCGAATGATAGAGGGACATCATCTGCTTATACTGTCTGATATGGGCGTCGGGATCAGATCGCCCGTCATAGGTCTTGAACCGTGGCACGACGAACTTTCTTGAGACGTCCATCTCTCGCTGATTTCCCTCGTGAAGGTGTTTGCATGACTTCGTCCTCGGCCTCGTCCTGGATCATCTTTGCCCTTTCTCCTGGAGTCTAATCGGGCTCTGAGATCTACTTCTTCCCTTGCGGGATGCCTCCTGAAGTCTCTGGGTTTCGTCGTAAGCCCCTCGTTTCCTGGGGCGTCGTGTAGATTGGGTTGAGTCCTCCTCGGATTCATCTCCCTTCCTCCGTCTGGATAAACCTCGCCGGAGGTCGTCCCAGGGCCAATGGCCTTGCTTTCCTGGAATGGTTGTCAAGATGGCATTCGCCGGCCTTGGTTCGCTTCGGGGCCCTGGAGCTTTCTGCTTTGTGATCCAGGTGGTTCCTTAGATCTTTTGTCTCCGCCTCATGGACGGGGAGTCCTCGGGAGAGGAATGAATCCCTCGACCCTCCGCCTGAGGCAGCAAACTCGTCGAGCCGGCTAAGACGTTTACATTGTCCTTCTCCAGCTGACGTAATCTATCGCCAAATTTCTCTTCAATCACCTCTGCCAGCTGACCGGCCAAGGGGGCTGATCCTCCTGACCTGATACCCATACTGGTTTGAGGGGTTACCCCCCTTGACCGAGTAGAGGCACTTTAATCGTACTGGTGCGATCCCTCCCTCGGTGATGGCAGGGAGCTTGCAACTCAGACTCCGTTGGTCTGGGTCCTTCCCTTTCTGTCTGGTGTTCACCATGGTCCTGTTCTTTTATAGAGAAAAGATTAGGAAAACTACTCGTTTCCCACAGACGGCGCCAGATTGTGCGGGCTTGATCCTGCACGATATATATAAAATATTGGGACAGATCTCTCCCCTGGTGAACTTTGGGTGAAGTCGTGAGAGTGCGCCACACACTGGCTCGAAACACTTACGATCCTGTGGAAAGGAGAAACGATCCTGTCACGTGGGAAAGGTATTTCCTGGGACAA
>CAUOFW020002730.1:0-44526 GCA_963454935.2 Ilex paraguariensis
GCCTTATCTAGACCTCTATTTGCCTTTTATATTCAATTCAATGCGAACCCTATCCTCTGCAAGTAATTGTGCACAATTATTCCACTTAACAATTTCCGAACTCTATCATGAACAAATTTACTTATGCAGAAGGATATAAGACTGAAACAGCCCCAGGATGCAGAAATGTGGCCTTCCATAATTGTTGCTCATGAGAACTGAGATCCGATGGAGGGAAACTAATACCTGCAACAGCTTCTTCAGCCACTTTGGCATGCTGCTTAACCAAGTCTTCTTTGGCACTAACATTGACAAGAGCAGCTGATAACTTTTCTTTCAGACTCTTAACAGTATCATCAAGGTAGTCATTAATGATTGAGGCTTTTGAGGTGACCTCTGGTGATTGAATGCTATGGTTAGGAGACACCTTCAATGACTCCTGCTCCCAAAAGAAAAGGGAAAAAGAAATGTTACATTAGCAGTGAACTCACATGGATCAACAAGATTTTGAAGGCACCATGTAAGGAAAAATTAACCATTACACCCCTGGGAAGCTATTTAGCCCAACCAGCAATTGTAGACTAAAGAGGTATCACTACGAACTTTAGCATACCAACTGATATAGCACATTTACAACCATCAGTCTGTGTGGCCCACTAATGTGCCAGTCCAAGTAATTTGGTAAGGGGATCTTGGTCAGATTACTCAGTCAGAGTAACACTGTCAACAATTTATGGGAAAAAAATTGCTAAAGGCCAAAGTATGAGAAATACACTTCATTCCATCACAATTCAAGGTGAGCATAAGGGTGTTTCACCAACTAGTTTCCAAGTTTTTTAAAGGGCTGATATTTTGCCAAGAATCTGTTAAAATCAATGTCAAAGCATTCTTTGGGTGTTGATATTGCCTTGCATGTGATACGAATAGATAAATATTTATGTTGGAAGATGACATACAATAATGGTAATTTTAGACAATGTGAAAATGCAGTTTTGCACATTTATTCTGTCCTGTGCAAGGTAGGTAGGTATACATTTGTTTAGACATTTGCTGTTGTAGAGAATATTTTTATGTCCCCGTGCCTTGCGCAAAACTCACACACACACACATTATGTTCATTTGTTAAACGCCCTTTATCAACCAAATGGAACCCACAAAGTGAAGGTGTTAATGCTCTCATTATATGAATATGCTTGTTCATATAATTGAAGTAAACAACTAAACATGCTCATGGAATGATATTGGAACTTTGACAATGTAAATCCTTTCTTAACACTAGTTAGATAATTAGTAACCTACAGCTGCTTTATTAACTCTAATATGAAATAAATCGCAAACTGAAATACAAATTTGAAAAAAACCGTAGCACCCAAGATGTCTTTCTCCATGTTCAAAAGATGAGTTTTTTTGAGATGAATTGCCTGGTGATGGTAAAAGAACCAATAAAGAAAAGAAAAGGAAAGGTCATCACTATGACCTCTCCTGGAAACTGGTCTTTTTGGTCCGGGCAGGTGACCTGGGGAGTTTGATTTTGCCAATCCAACTGCATATATATTGATATTTTTTCCCAATCTTACGAAAGCCAACAATAACAAGTGGATTTGTTTTCAGAGGAATCTGCAATGACACAAAAAGCCTCTCCTTGCATGTTAGAGTTTGGCTCACCTCAGGAATTCAGAGACTTCCAAACTAGCATCTGAGTACTGTGGACTTCGTCACTCGCTGCTCATTGGTTTTGAGTTGAGTGTTACAACATTGCACAATCATGTTCCATTGTTGTCAATTTCAAGAACCAATTTGATGGAGATGCAAAACAACATCCCGCTTCTAGTTGAAGAGATTTGACACAAACTGTAACTAGGCCAATACGTTCCAAATCTAGAGACAATAGAAGAGCCTTTCATGCTTAAAATACTTTGTGTCACCAGATCAGGTTACTTCTCGTTATCAAACACATACTACTTAGATAATCTTACAGTATCACTAAGGAACACAAGGATTTTAGTAGAATATGTGTCCCAACTCACAAGATGGCAGGTGCACACACAACCAAAGTGTCTCACCACCGAAATGAGGAACAGAATTCTCATTGGAAGTTGAAATGTCCTAAGAAAACATCTTATATGTAATATGAACATTCTAAAGGAGTGAAGTACCTTATCTACCAATCTTCATCTTATACCATGAGCAATCAAATACTATAACAGTCAAGCTAAGAATTCATGTTCAAAGATTTGGAAACCAGACGAATTGGAAGCCTTGGCACCCCATATGAAGTCCACGTAACATAAGGGCAAGCCTAACCTGACCATATTGTTGGAAACTTCTCATTAACTCGGCTCCGTATTATTGTTTGGTGAAAGTAGACAAGTGAGTTGTGGTTAAGATATACCAGTGCTCTATAGGGGAAAGAGCATCCTTTTTGTAAAGAAGAAATTAAAATTTAAAAAAAAACACTGGAATTAATCCATAACTCAGAACAAAAAACTCTGACCAACTTGCAAAAGCAAGTTCGTTGCTAATGACATAGAACCAGCTCATTCTTTTGGATAAGAAATAGTCCATTATTTGTCATGCATGCTTCAACCATATTAGCTGTTTCTTTGAGTTAGCGAAAACACAGATAATCACTCTAGGGCATATAAGCATTAGGACTTTGTGCCAAAACATGTATAAAACCACCTAAGACCACTTCATATAAAAATAATCCAAAACTTCTATATAATGCAGCCAAAAACATTGTTTATTCCAGTTTAATTTCGATTGAAATTTTTACAATGGAAATGAATAATAGGGCATAGTCAATTTTTTCATGGTTGAAATTCAAAAGCTTGCACAATAGAAAAAACTTGAAGAACCGTAAAAGGATTATCTGGATATAATGTTGAAGGGAAGGCTCATTCACCTACCTGCTCATCAGAATATCTCTCAGAATGTGAAGATATTGAACCGGAACTTTCTGTTTCACCAGGGCTCTTCTCATATGATTTCTTCTTCCACAACCATTTCCTTTTTTCCATCTTATTGTCCGACTAAAATCTCCACTAGCACATTAGAAAAATTCCTGCACGTACATCCACATCATTCTTTGGAAAGCCACTGAGATGCAACCATAAAGTATTATTAAAATTGCAGTAACAATAGAATTATAAGCATAAAAGGGCTATCCTTAATTAATTCATGCTCTCCAATCAACAGGTTGCTTGTTAACAGAATCACAACCGATAGTGGAAAGCAGACAAAAGACATCGCATCCTCTACAATCTTAGCCATTCAACAATAAAGGTAACTTGGCTTCTCATTCTTTCAGCTTTGCTTTAAATCCACCTCACTGAAATATATATATGTATAAAAAAAAAAAAGAAATATATGCACACATCCAAGGCAATGGGACTGCAAGCTCCAACCAACGCCAGAAATTATTTCAGAAACCCCGCATTGAACTTTGAATCACGAAAGACCCAATAATTAAATTATAAAGTAAAAAAAAAAACCCATCAGATGAAAATGACCCAAAATTTCCAAAAACCCCAAACTCAAAAAGATGATGCAATCTAAATCAATAGAACAGTGGCCACAAAGACAAAATATGAGACCCGAGCTGAAGATTCAGGACTGTCCAATGCGAAAGATCCAAGTTTTCAGCTACCCATTAAAGATAAACAGCAAAATATCATCCTTAGTTCCCAAAAACTTTATGAATTGCAAGAATACATAAGAGATATACATGTAACTGTAGAAATTTTTGCATTTAAGAATGAAACAGGTGAAAAAGGAAACATTTAGAAACAAACAAAACCCAAATCAACATACCTTTGACTGGAGACAAAAATACCAACCCAGAAATCTGATGGGAAAACCAGTAATAAATGTGAAAGCAAAAGATGGGTTGGAGTTTTCAGATTTCAGATTGCAGAACAGAACATAAACGAATCATTTAAAAAAAAAAAGCCATTCTGCCAAAGATCTGTGGAATGTCAGTGAACATTCAGACAACAACCCACAAGATAACAGATAGTGAGGTTTTTCTGTTGATTTTGTTTGAAATATAAAAAGGAGCCAGAGCATGTGATTATGAATATGATGTTTTCGAAAGTGAAGAATGAGACTTTTAATACAACTTTTTCAGCTTTTTTTCCATTTTAATTTATTATCATTTAATTTTTCAATTTTTTTATGATTTTGAAATCGAGTTGGAGCGGAGCCTGGAGCCATTCCCGCCCATGGATGCTGACAGATTACTGTTCATTTATATTTGCAGGGTTAAAGTTCCCCCATGCCTACACCAATAATAATCTGTATTTGAATAAACTCTATATTACTAAAAATTGAACATTATTTATTTAATATTTATATTAAAAATATTATTGTTTTTCCTTTTTTTGTATTATACAATTTAAAATTAAAATGAACAAATAAGAAATAATAGAGGGAAGAGAGGTAAGTGTGGTTGAATTGATATTTTTGAGTTATTTTTTTAATGAATTTTGTATTATTGAATAAAAATAAATAAAAAATTAATCAATCTTGACTATTATTATGTTTATATAAGTTAAAAATTTAACTTTCTAGTTATAATATTAGATAGATATTTTTTTAAAAATAGGAATTAAATCTAAAATAGAGTGATATTTTGTAAACAACTCTAATAAAATTAGGAGTGTCAATTTAACCTATTGAGACAAAGAGGACACAATAGAAAATCGAAAATGACATTACTGATAAATACAAATAATAAATTAATCATATTAAATTTTAGACACGAATAACTTGATTAGTTAGTTTTGTAAATAGAAAAAAAGTATTTTATATTTTTTAATTAAAATTAAATAATTTTTTTTATTAACACAAATGCTAACATGAAAACGATAACACGATTTGAAATTGATAGAACAGGACATTAATTAAAACCCTTGGTACAACTCTACATTCTAACAAAACAATAACTTTCATCGTAATGTTATTATAGAAATAATTATATGCGTCTTTATAATAAAGTAAAGAACGAGTTTGTTTTTCAAATTTAGAGAGTCGAGTTGGGCTTCTTATTTTAACTTGTGTCAATTGAGATTATTGGAGCTTGATTTTTTGCGATAGACTCTTTCAGAGTATCTCCAATATGCTCTTTATTCTTACTCAATTGTCTCCTTTAGAGAGTCTTATCTAGTTCTTTACATTTGAAAAGCTCTATTTACTTTCTATCTTATTTTGAAGGAATGAAAAGATGACATATATATATTTTTCATTAAATGCTCTCGACTATAAAACTATTTTTTAAATAGGATAGAGAACTCAATAGAATTATCTAATTAATAGACTATCTAGTCTTATTCAACAATCTATTTCAGAGGGTTAATAACCACAAAAAGTTAAACTCTTTACCTCCAAAAGTTAAATAGAGAACGAAAAGATTTAAAGAGTTAAATTCACATTCTACTCTCTATTGTATAATCGATAAATGAAAAAAAAAAAATTCAAGTATGCCTTTTTTATGAATATTTTGACTTTCGAGGCTATTATTTTACTAAAGTAGACAGTCCGTGCTACTAAAGTTGATAAAAACAAAAAATTTGCTCTCAAATTTAACTATTTTAATAAACATATTTAAATAATTTCTACAAAATAGAAGGTACTATCAGGGATTTTCTCAGACTTGGTACGATTTTTTTTTTTAATATGTACTTTTTATTTAATCACAAAATAACATGTTGGTATTTATATTATTTTATTATTTCATTATATTTTATTATTTTGACAAATAATTCAAACTACAATTTATAGTTAAAAATAATTTATTGATATAATAAAACAAAATTTTTTGATATAACCAAAAAAAAAAAAAAAAAAAATTTGGGTACTAATAGTGTTGTTATCCAGAACTCTATGTTGAGTGATAGATAATGCATGCCAGCTTTTCCTAGACCTTTTATTACTTGTGTTGTCCTGGCTTCGGGGCAAGGAGTTTAATAAAGAGTGGGGGCCTTACCACGAATTCTTCTTCCTAGCCGTTTGATTGAAGAATATCCCTAGATTGTGACAAGGAGTTAAAGGTTAGATCAGATCAACGGCAGGAAGTGGTTTGTTGGTGAAGTCATGATGGGGAACTAGTGGAGAGATCAATTGTGCTTGTAGGGAATCGCGCCTCAGGTGCAAAGAATCCCGAAATAAAGGGCAAAGAATCCCGAAATAAAGGGCAAAAAAAAAAGAAGGCCAAATTACATTAACACCATAGGGGTTATTTGCTAAATTATCTAGAAACCCCAATATTCTAGAAATTATGTTGAACCACCTTGAGTTTTAACTTTTAAGTCTTGGTAGCAGATTCCCCTCCGTACAATAAGTTAAAAAAAAAATTATATTGGAGTCATTTTCATATTAGGTTGAATTACTTATTGGCCCTCTCTCCAAGTTTGTATGGTTTTGCAATCAATTCCCTATAGTTTAAATTTCAATAGTTTTTCCCTTAAAAGTTTCAATAGAGCTCAAGTGATAACACATATGATATGAGCTATAAATTCAAATATCATGAATTTGAATTTTGACAATTTTTTAAGGTCAAGTTATGAGAAATTTATCTTTTATGAATATCGTAGGTCTGGTGTGGATGATTTTTTTTTTAATCGGATCAAAAAAAAGATTAGTCAAAATGTACGTAAACTGATTCAAACACCCATAACCATTAGACAAAAAAAACAAAGTAAGTTAACAGATGAAAATGATTGAATTGACAATATTCTAAGTAAAACCCTTCAACCATGGTTAAAAAAGGCTTTAAAAAAAAGATTGTATAGGAGAAATAAAGATTGTATAAGTGAAGGGCTTTAAAAAAAAAATTGGGCCTCGACAAATGATTGCATGAGTTGATATAATGATTGTTCACTATGATGCTGTGAAGGTTAATAATGGTGGAAAAGCATGTAACCATAATGTGCTAATAGGGAGAAAATAGAATTTTCATGTAAAGTGAAGTGTGGTTTCTGAGCGAACTTTATTTAGTTTTGCATAAAAAGTGTGCTTTTAACTCATGCTTTTATTGTAAAAAACGTGAGTTAAAAACACGATTTAGAAAATATGAGAATTTGTTAAATAAATTTAAAACAATGATAAACTTGTAAATAAAATTAAAAACAGCCATAGTACAATTTTTCTTAATATACTTAATTTAGTCGTTTTTCGAAGCAATGTGTGATAAACCACCAATTTACATAAAAATACATTTAATGAAATGATGAACCGCGAAATTTAGAAGCTATGTGGGAAGGCCTAGTGCTTTGTCTACCGGACCCATACTGTATTTCGCATCCCACCAACACAAATTATTTTATAATCGATAATTATCCCAATCATATAAGATTTAAAGTTATTATTGTTACGTAAATTTAGAATGCATGCAATTTTTTGTAAACTATCATATTGAGTTAATTAGAACATCTATTGTGAGACTCAAACTTTTACCTTGGAGTGTTGACCCTTAAAACCCTACTACCTAATGAAATAATTCAAGGCTCTGGCTGGCTTGACAATGGTGGCCAAAGTCGCAAAAAGAAATATGTTTCTTACTCCTTGAGGATTAAACCCTTACCATATAGTTAGGAGTGGACACTGACTCTGATGGAATTAGAATCATGAATTATGACTTTCGACTTCGACTTCGACTTCGACTATTGTTGGAGTAATTTTTTGCCTCCTACTCTAATGTATATTGTCTTTAACTCTGACTCTACTCCGATTTCGATTGACGAAGTCGGACCAGAGTTTTGAATTTGGGCCAAAATTGGGCCAATTTTTACTCGTTGCTAATATTTAGGGATTTAGGGTCCAAAATTTGAAACATAAAATTAGAGATTTAGGGTTCCTTAATTGGAGATTTCGGCTAACAGTTGCAGAAGATAGGAATGAGAGAAAGGGAGAGAAAGAGGGAAAGGACAATAGCCAAATAACATGAGAGAAAGAATGAGACGACAGAGAGTGAGATAGAAAAGGGTTTACTAGAAAGGCTTCATGCTTCACCGTCGATGACAAAGGCTTCATCCTTCACGATTCTTCTTCTCTAGATGATAGATATGAGAGCGAGAGTGAGACTTGAGAGTGAGAGGGAGATATGGTGTATGGAGGCGACAAGCGTGGAATGAGAGAGAGATGTAGTGTATGGAGATGTGTAACACGCGTTAGGGTTTGATAATAATATGTATATATATAATAATTATAATAAAATTATTAATAAATAGTTGGAATAGGAGTTGAATATTTTTCAGAATAGGCTTTGGACTACGACTTTTATTGGAATTTTCCACTGTCCTTCGACTCCGACAGAGGCAGAATTGGTCCGGAATGAGAGTCGGTGTCGAATTTTTGAATAGTTGCAAAACTCTATATATAATTGTATGCTTGGTAGTCAATATCAGGGTCCACATTTTCAATTCGATTGTTATATATTTTTGGGTTTTACATAAAACAAAGAACTTGTGTTGGGTTAAACTAATACAAAGTCACTTGCCCCAAAAAAAAAAAAACGCCGAGTCCTTAGCTTCTTTGTTTAGAGTGCTTATGTTGTAATTTGAGAAACTCTCCTTGTTTCACAAGGCCTATGATTGTTTTTCCCAAACCAAGGAAAAGCCATAGGTGTGGGTGCCTACCAAAAAGTGGACACATGTGAGTGTGTGGTGCACATTCCTTAACAATTGGTTGGACTTTGTTGAGCCACGTCTGAAATCTGAACCCAAGAGAGAGATGCTTCTAGTCTTTTGTCCAAATTCTCTACATTTGCCTCATAGTATCTTTTAGAATGTATTGCACTTTGTACCTTTAAACTATGTCGGCGATCTCAACTTGTTCTAAGTCTCCCACATTATTCTCTTAGCTACTTTAATTGGTTATACACAGTATTCTAAAAAATATTAAGTATAACGGTTATATCACGTTGATATAGAGTAAGACAACAAGTGGACTTATGGGTCCCACATAATTAAATAATATAATTATTTGTGATCCACTTGTTATTTTATTAGTTGATTGTTACACCATATCTGTGTGATAACGTGGTGTAACCGTTACACCCAATATTATTATTGTTATTATTATATTTTAAGTACGTGGAATTGTAATATTAGAAGGAGTTCTTTAAGTATAGTGTTAAGTTTGTTGAAGCAATAACATTTAAGTGTAGCTATTTCTACTTCACAAATCTTCATTCTCATCTCAATAAATTTCTCATTCTCAAACTACTAAATTCACACCTTTTATACCCACCAAATTAGTAATTAAGCTCACCTCATACTACATACATCTCATTAATAGTTAAACTCAATCATTTTATGTATACCCCCTTTAATTAAAGAAGTCATTGTAAGAAAAAAAAATTAAAGAAGATAATTAGTTTCAATGCATAAATATATTTACAAAAAAAGAATAAAAAATGAAACAAGTAAAAAAAATTAAACATGCTGAAATAAGAAAAAAAAAAGGAACGAAACAAAAAAAAAAAAAGAGGAAAGAAAGATGCATATTGAAATAAGAAAAAAAAGCAAAAAAAAATAAGAAGGAAAAAAATCAAGTAAAGATTAAAGAAGCAAATAAAATTACAAAACACAAAATTGAATATGAAAAAAAAAGCATCAAATATGGACACAAAATCGAACAAGAAAAAAAATAATAAATATAGTTGCAAAACCTTAACAAGATAAAAAAAGAACAAATAATCTAAAAGTATATATATATATATACACACACACATATAAATTTTAAATAAAAAATTATTAAACTTGATAAATATATCAAAACATACCAAAAAATAATGAAAATCTATATAACAAACATGAAATTAAACATAGAATTAAATTAAGAAGTAATACTAAGCTATATCTCATTAAAAAATTTCATATTTTTTGAGTGCATGAGAAGAGATAGAGAATAAAACTTTAATTATAACAAGATATAAAATGAGTTTACTTATTAAAAATGGTATATGTAGCATGAGATTAATTTAGTTACTAATGAGACGGGTATAAAAAAGATGAACTTAGTACTTTGATAATGAAAAAATTAAATGAGGTAGGAATGAAAATTTGTAGGGCGGGAATAGCCCCACCCATAAAATTTTTGAAATATATAAACAATCATAATTTAAATTTTTTTTTTCTAATTCAAGATATTAGATGAGATAATTGTTTAGTAAGATAAGAAATTAAAAAAAAAAATCATATGCTTGAATTTCGTCATCACCTTGATAGCGATAATGCTCCCACATATTTGGCCTAATGAGTACCTGGTCCTCACGTGAGGATGCATTAACTATACAAATATTTATATTATGCCATGTGGAATGACGCTAGATACCGTTGATGAGTTGATAAGAACTCGATACACAGGAAGAAGATCTCCTCTAACATATATTTTTTTAACTTCTTTTTTTTCTTAGTAGATCATTTACAATGAGTTCAAGTGGGATTTTTGTTTACAGAGCAAGATCTCCCATAATATATTCTTCTTCAATTTCGTTCAACAGTAGAATTCCGACTAATATATACTTCGAGGGGAAAAGTTTTGGTATCGAACCGATAATTACAATTTTTTAAAATTAAATTATAATTTTTTTGAAGTATAAATTACAAGTTTAAAGGGCATGATCGATTATAAAATGTACGAATCGATACCCAAATTTGCTTGATTGATTATCACCTTCTCTTGAACAACTTCAACTTTTTCTTTTAAAATTATAATTTTATCCATAAAAAGTGATAATCGACAGTATGATACCCATTTTTTTTTTTTGGGTATAAGTAGAATTTCCGTAGTTGGAGAACCCACAAATTGATAATATGTCCTACATGAATCAATGGTTGGTAATCTATGTTTAAAAAATTAAAAAAAAAAAATTAGAAAAAATTTAAATACATAAGTGGATTCCTCTAAAACATGATGCGTGCTGTAGCAAGAAAAAATGGGGAAAAAAAATGGAGACAAGATTCAAATGACACTTGTGATTTCAGGTTGTTTCCTTAGAATATAGAGAGAGAGATTAGAATATAGAGAGAGAGACGTGGTCACTCTATTTGCCCATCACCATGCCCACATCCTATCCACACCTATGGATAAAACACTCTCAGACACACATCTGTTTTCCAATAACCAAACTACAATTTCAAATATATATTTTTTGCTTTCTCCATAGAACATCTGCAAGTGCCAAGCAAAAGCCATGGCTCAAACAATGCTGCTCACTGCCAATGTTTCTGGAGCTGCACTTGATTTGAAGAGAGAGCCATTGCTTCAAAGATTAAAACCCAAACCATTCTCTCTCCTCTTACTTCCCCCTCTTCCCACTTCTTTTGGGTCAACTTCATCTTCAGCAACCAGAACTGTGGCTCTCTTCAAATCAAAACCCAAAGCCACTCCCAAGAAGCAGGTTTGCATTTGTTTGTTCTGAAATTGAAACAAATTCCTCAATATTTATTTATTTATTTTTTGTGTTTTTTTTTTTTGTTTTTTGGGCAATAGGCTGTTTCTAAGCCAAAGGTTGAAGACGGTATATTTGGCACCTCTGGAGGCATTGGTTTTACCAAGGAGAATGAGCTCTTTGTGGGTCGTGTGGCCATGCTTGGCTTTGCTGTGAGTAATTGTTCTTTTGGATTGATTCTTAGATTATACTTAGAGTTTGTTTTGTCTATAAGGCTGAATGAATTTATTTGTCAGTTTATTGCCACTGTTAAGTCCCTGATTAAAAAGAAAATAAGTTTTTTCGACTGATACATTGTCAAATTTAAGGTCTTAGCTTTGCAAACTCCAAGTTCTTGTATTTTATTCAGCTGAAAAAAGCCTAATGTCTTCTCCTTCTCAATTATGAAAAAGGTCATACCTAGTGAACATAACTCCCATTTACAGGAGTAAATATTCAATGTAACAGTAATATTATGTCATCATTGGTATATGATATCACCATGACACCAACTAATTATAAAACACCACATTGAACTAGTGAAAAACCCATTAATCCAATGTGGTAGTTAGATTATGGTTATTAGTGGTGATTATTGAATTCGGTGGGATTCACTAGGTTTATGTAGTGAATTTTAAGTGGTTGGCAATACAACGGGTCAAATGATGACGTGGTATCTCCATTGTGTTGACTACTCTCTCCATTTACGTATGAGATATGTAGTAGGTTGCCTTACCCCATTTTGAAGAGACTAGTTGCCAGACTCAAACCCGTGTCATGGCTTTTTCGATAGATGAGTACTCATCAACGCTATAAGTCCGACCTCTTACTTTCCAATTTTGAATAGGAAATCACAATCAAAAAGCAGTCATTTGAGCAATGAGATGGTAGGCCATCCTGAAAGTTTTTTTTTTTTGTATAAAAAAGGAAACCAATGAAAGGCAAAAAGAAAACGTCAAATTGAGTTAGAACCTTGTAGTCATGATCTATTCTCTCACATTCCAAATCATATCGGTTGATGGTCATGAAAAATGGGGATTGATCCTCCATGAATTCAACCTATCAACCAAGGTAAGAATCGCATAGTTCATTGATATTGAAGGCAATAATTAATACAAGCTCTGCAGGCATCCATATTGGGAGAAGCAATAACAGGGAAGGGAATCCTATCACAACTGAATCTGGAAACTGGGATTCCGATTTATGAGGCTGAGCCCCTTCTACTCTTCTTCATCCTCTTCACTCTGCTTGGAGCTATTGGAGCTTTGGGTGACCGGGGACGTTTTGTCGATGAGCCCACTGGACTTGATAGGGCTGTAATCCCTCCTGGCAAAGGATTCAGAACAGCATTGGGCCTTAAAGAAGGAGGTAAACTTCATTTCCATACTGCAGCTTAGTTATTACATATTGATTATCCTATTGCAAGTATGTCCAAAAGCAACTTCAAAGAAGTTTGACTTACATTTGAACAGATTTTTGACCAATGGAGAGTATAAGAACAAGTTTGGAGGGATTTTTTCACCAAAGTTGGGTTTTTATCACAAGTTGCTAACTTCTTCACTTCCAAAAATGCTCCCATGTTTATTTCAGCCTCTACAAATTCCCAACCCCCCTTCCCCTGGGCACAAAATGTACTGTGTTCTAGTTAGGTAATTTTCCGATATATCTCTCACATGATTAGCTGAAGGAGACAACTTTCAAAGCCACGAGGAACCAAATTTTCATGTAAAGAGTAGAATGATGTACGCGGCTCTGGCCATTGCAGAGTCTAAATTGGTCATGATCCCATGTGTGGAGATTGTTTCTTTGAGTCAAACCGTGATGCCCAAGTCATAGAGGAGCAACCAAACACAAAAACAATGTGTGTATAGGTGCACATAGGATGAGGGGGAAGTATATTCTAACAATGCTACTATTTGTTTGTCAGGTCCGCTATTTGGATTCACAAAGTCGAATGAGCTCTTCGTGGGAAGATTGGCTCAGTTGGGCTTTGCTTTCTCTCTGATTGGAGAAATTATTACAGGAAAGGGAGCTTTGGCACAACTAAATATCGAGACTGGTGTTCCAATCACTGATATTGAACCTCTTGTTCTGTTAAATGTTGTCTTCTTCTTCCTTGCAGCCATTAATCCAGGGACTGGCAAATTTGTGACAGATGAGGACGAAGAGTAAATATGTTTCTGTGGGACTCATTAGGGTTTGTGTCCACTTTGTAGTTTTTTCGTGTAAGATGTAATAATTTGCAAATTACTCAACCCATGATTTTACTCTTTGATTTGGTTCCCCATGACCTCTTTCTCTTTCATCTGCTTTCCCATAACCCTTCTCTCCCTCAAATCTGTGTGCTTCCATGTTTTGTTTGTTTTCTCACTTTTTTCGGCCTATTAAACACGTATATGGATAATGGGTTCACTGACTTGCCTAAATGAAATAAAATATTAAATAGTATTAAACTCACTTTTTTCGCCTTATTAAACACATATATTATATATATACGTATTTCAGTATAGAGTCTACGAACCACACTAGTGTACCTAATCCACGATCTGGGTAGTGGGTCTCCTTGCCTCGCCTAAATGAAATAGAATATTAACTAGTATTAAACCCATTTTTTTCAAGTCTATTAAACACATATATGGGTAGTGGGTCCCTCTAGCTCGCCTAAATAAAATAAAATATTAATTAGTATTAAGCCTATTTTTTTCAGCCTATTAAACGCATATATTATATATATACGTATTTCGATATAGAGATATATATCATATCAATTTTTTTCTTACAATAGAAATTCTGGACAATATTCAAAAGTGTGTGTGAAGCTTCTGTTTTATTCAATTATGCAGATTTGAGTGAAATAACAGTCAATAGGCTGGATTATTGTATTTTAGGGACGACGCGTTACTACTTTCTGCACTGTGATTATTTCATAAAGGGGTGCGAATCGTCTTTAAGAAAGTGACCTAGTCTGCGCCTCATTCTGCCGTTCACTTTATTTGCATCCAATTTTTTCCAACAACCAATCATTATAGAAAATTTAATTCTAATAGTAATACATATTCTCGAGTTAATTTATTATTGTCTAAATATAATAATTCACGATTTATGAATGCGATTTTCATTGACGGAAAGTAAGAGTTCTTAATTTTGTTATGTTTCAGTCGCATCTTTTTTAAGTGAGCAAAATTAAGTGCTTAAATCCCCATAGATGATGGAGGAGTCTTTGTAATTGCTCGAACCTTTCAACATTCTTTAATTATTCTTTTATACTATGACATATATTCCTTTTCCTTTCGCTCCATCCTAACCAAAAAGAATTAGCCATAAGTATCAAAATTACATCTTTTTCCCATCCAATCACAAGAGGAGAAATAAAAAGTTATGTTATTTTATTTATTTTATTATTTTAATAAGCAATGAATCTATAGTGGAAGAGTATTCATTTTCTCTTAAATTTATCTATTTCAATCTCTTTTATCTTCCACGTCCTTTTCTTTTTAATAATGTGTTATTTTTTATTTGATCATAATTCTCTTTTTATACCATAATGTCATAACATAATAATTATCCATAATTAAAAGCCATGGGAGGAAGAAAGCCCATCCATGATTAAAGTTTTGGATGGACAATCACCTGAGAGAGGACACGTGTCTCCTAACCACAGCACCACCATGTACCTGACCCCTCTAATTCACTCTCATTATTAAACATTTCATAAAAGGGAGAATTATATTCAGACCCCTCAGGTTTGTCACTTAATCTCTCAGGTTCCCTGACATTTATAATATTACACACATATCCCCTAAAATTTGTATACGCATAATACTTAGACCCCTAATATAAATATATCTGTTAATAAATTATACTTAAACCCATCTAAAGTTTGTAGGTAAATACTACTTAGACTAAAATTACTTCAATCAATGATAGAATATCAAATATTTTAAATATTACAATCAAAATTCATGTTCTATTGTATTATTTTTTGAAATAAAATTAATATTAAAATTTTAATTTTTTTTAAAATCGTAATTAATATACAATTATATTATCTTATGGAATAAAACTAAACAATCAACAAGAGATTTAAGTCATTCATAATAAAACATGAACTTTATAACCAAAATTCATGTTCTATTATGTTATTTATTGAAATAAAATTAAAAATAACAATTTAGGTGTTAAAAAAAAAATTATAGTTAATATATAATTATACTATCTATTAGAATAAAACTAAAAAAAATAAACAAGAGGTCAAAATGTAATGGACATAATATATTTTATCTTTAGTTGAGATAATTGGTATTTTAATTTCGACCAAATTAAATTCCAATAGAAAATTTGTATACTAATTATGATTTTTTAAGAAAAAAATTGATTTTTGATTTTTGATTTTATTTTAATAAATGATACAATAGAATATGAATTTTAATTGTAAAATTTAAAATATTTGATATTTTATTTTTGATTAAAATATTTTTGGTCTAAGTATAACATTTTAAACTTAAAGGGTCTAAATATTATATACTTTCAAACTTCAGAGGAGTTTAAGTGTAACTTATTAACAGATATATTTACATTAAGGGTTTAAGTGTTATGCGCGTACAAATTTCAAGGGATCTGTATATAATATTTTAAATGTCAATGGGTCTGAGTAATTAAGTGACAAACCTCAGAAGGTATGAGCGTAATTCTACTTTTATAAAAATATCAATGATTTCATGGTCTTGTTTGCGAGATATGCCCCACCATGAAGGGCAGTAACAGAAAGGCAAAAAACACTGATTTGCTCGTAATTTTTAGGAAGACAAAATCTGTGCATTTCACACCACCTACCCATAACTCTTGTCAAACACACCACCTCTCTCTCTCTCTCTCTCTCTCTCAACTTTGGTAACTTAGAAATTTTGGGTTATGATCGATTTAAGTTGTTTCAAATTTGGTGGGAGCTTGGGAGATATCTGTGCATTTCACACCACCTACCCATAACTTTTGCCAAACACACCACCGCCGTTTCTCTCTCTCTCTCTCTCAACATTTGTAACTTAAAAATTTTGGATTTTGGTTGATTTAAGTGGTTTCAAATTTGGTGGGAGCTTGGGAGATTGGGTGTGGGGTAGATATGGATGCTGGTCGTGTATGGTATGTGCACAACGATGTAGTGCTATCGAGGTGCTATGCATGTGTGCGTGCAAGATCCTGCACAATATAAAAAACGAGAACAAATATTTCCCTTGGTGAACTTCAAGTGAGCCAGTTGAGCGATCAATCACGCTGCTTGGAACAGCCTGCGAGATCCGGTGGTAAACTGGAACGGGAACTGGAGACCCTGGGGGAGCAGAAGAACGATCCAGTAAGGCTGAAAGAGGATTCTGGAACAAAGAAGAACAAGTTAGAAGGGCGCCGGAGTGTTTTCCGGCGTATCCCCTCCGACGATCTAGTCAGTCTTTGAGAGAGAGAGAGGAAGGAGAAAACACTGAGTGTGTATTGTAGTAAAGAGTTTGTTGTTGCATACCCGTCTTGCCTTTTGCAAGGAGTATTTATACCTCAAAAGCTCATGATTGCTGTCAGTGTGGTCAGTTGGTGATCATTAGACACAGGCTGCGTGTGCACTGATTCTGATGAGGAATGCCTTTTCTTCTTAACTGCTCGGGGTCCCGAGCAATCAATGCTGGGTCATCGGGATGCCGACGGTACCATGTACTCCTCTCGGGGAGGATGCAATAAATGCTCTGTATTAGGAGCATTTACTGCCTTTCATTTTCGAACCTTACCGCATTGAATGCGGTCTCATCAAGGGAATGGTGCAATTAATTGTTTGCTTTCCCAAGTTGCGTGTCAGCAACAGCATGCGATTTCTCTGTCTTTGATGTGATATCATACGCCACGTGTCCATCCCTTATTGGCTGTGACCTCTGCGTTCCAGTACGTTCTGATATTACTTGTGTAAGACGAGGTAATGATGAGTAGCCTAGAATAGCCTAGGCTAATGACCTGTACGTCAATAGCTTATCCTGGAGTAGAGGAGGCGTCCTGGACGGTACACCTCGGCATCGAGGGAAGGATCATCTCGGCACCGAGGTAGGGACACCGACCGAGGTACCATATCAGACCGAGGCCACGTGTTGGTGTACAACATACTGAATGCATGACCCTATATGCTGAGTACCTCGGAGGCGAGGTCCTTGTGCGCCGATGGTGCTTGATCTTAGCAATAGTGTTTTAGTAATACCGAGAACACGTGTCTTCATCATAGAGTATTTCAGAAAAGTCCCATCAGCATGTATGAAATCATCGATTCTAGTGATAAGGCTTAGACGGTGGTAGCTTTGAGAATCGTGCGAGGTTTGGATAATAATAATAAGATAATGTAATGTTTATATCTATCTAAGTTATGATTTACATCTGTCCAAGTTATGATTCTAATTATTGATACAAAAACTTGGAATAATTGATTTTGAATAATTATGCATCTTATGGTATGTTTGTTAGTTTATCTTACGTAGATTGTTATTTTGTATTTAGAATTTCAATTTTCTAGTTGAGTAAAGGGTTGGGGGTCGGAGTTGGGTATAATGGGTTAGCTGTCAACTAAAACCTGGTATTAGCTATCAAACTAGAGGGGTCTATCTGATTATATGCAAAACTTGAGGAACCTAAATGCAATTAACCACGAGAAAAAATTACTAATAATATGGACATGACGTCAATGTCAACCCACTGTCATTTTAGCCTCCACTGTCGTAGATTCCCATATATCCATCTGTTCTTTCTCTCTCCTTAGCAATCTCCTAACAAACACCTCTCTCTCAACTGCATCGTTCAAAAAAAAAAACTGCATCGTTTTCGATCTAACGCTAGGTTTTCGGTAACGGTCAACAAATTCCAGGCGCCACGTTCATTCTTCAAGCCACTTTGTCCTGTTATTGATCAGTCGTCGTCAGTTAGTCACTAAACTGTCACTTTTTTACTTTTCCAATATCATCTCACACCCTCAATATCTCCGCCGCCGTCATCCTTCAGCGCCACGGTGGACGGTGTTTCAGGTGAGGCAAGATAAACCCCAGATGGAGACTTCAAACGGTCATCTCAACAACAATCTCCACTACCCTCCTTTTGCTTCTCAGAGAGACGTCATTTACAGGTCCACTCTCTCGCACTACGCAACTTTTCTCTTCATTTAATCAATAATTTCAATTGTCATGCCCTTGATTTATGTGTGTGTGTGTGTGTGTGTATTATAGGTGTTGTGGTAGTTTTGCAGTTGAATGATAGTGGGGCCAGGCAAAGGAACTGATCTTGACCACTGGATTAAGTTTCGATAGTACTGATTATACTGTTGTCTTTGGTGTTTATCTTGTTTTTTGTTTCATCTTTGAAGATAATTGGTAACTAATTAGGGAAGATTTTGGTTGTTCTTGATAAATTGCTTGGTGGTTTGGGGCTGTTTGGAAAATTCTTCAGGCGAGTTCTGTATGCATTCAATTCCAAAGTCGTCTTAGTGTCAGGAGAAGTTTGTTTGCAGAGTAATTGGATTAAAACATGGAATCTTATTATATATTTATATTGCAATGGCTTATATTCAGAACAAACGGATTCTCAAGATTATGCTCTCAACCAGATCAATGGCACTGAAAATCAAAATGCACAACAATAACTAAACAGTAAACAGAAAGTATAAAAAGAAAAAATTTGACCATACTAGATGCTATGTGATGAACTCCAGAACTAGTGATAGCACCCATATCCCAGTCCTGAGCTTCACCAATCAAAAAAAGAGGTACGGTCTCTCAGATCTAACAATTAAACCAAGCTAGAGGAAAGACTCATTTTCTTCCCATGTAGATAAGTACGCCTGTGTACATAGCTAGCGTGAACTGTTATACGTGCCACAATATCGAAGAGAGGAATTGAACCAAAATCCTTCGAGATTGATGCCCATAAAGATGCCAAGAAGTAGATACGATTCCATAAACCATCAACCCACTCATAGGCTCATACTTATTTTCAAACATTCTTGCATTTCTTTCTAACCAAATCACCCAGATAATAATTAGCTCTTCAAATCCCACAAGACACCAGAAAAAACAAGTGTCCTCAAAGTAGAACCATTGCCATCTGATTGAAAATGCGGTGATCGCCAAAAGCCATCACTTAGCCACGGACATTTCACATTTGTTCCAAATTTCTTTGTTTAAGTGGTCAAATACGCAAATTTTGTTTATGCAAAAATTTTAGTTAGACCACTGGCTGTTTTGCCTTGATTATAGGTGTTAATATTAAAAGCATCCATATTTAATTTGAATTTTGCAATTTTTTGGTAATTTTTTTTCTTCTGCTTAATTGTGTGTTTTATAAGAATGAGGGTTAGTTCTTCATAAAAAAGACAGTAAGCCGCGAAGAGAGTTAACTTTTGATTAATAAAATTTGTATTTGGCCTCTTAAGAGCTTCTTTCATTGTGGTGGATTATAGCTCGTGTGGATATCTTTGGACTGATAAATATTATGGTTAATGCGAATGAGGCCATTATCAAGGAGGTAAAACATGTAGAATGGTGAGACCGAGGAAGCTTGAGTTGAAGCGTAAACCAAGGAAAACTTGATAGCAAGATAGAGATGGAATTTGAGGGCCCCAAGAACAGTGCCATGACTTCAACTTACCTTTTAAGATGCAAATATACTATATAAAGTTTTGTAATTATATTCTTTTCAATGGATAATATAGCAGGTCGAACAAATGTTAATAGCTAATATATTGAATTATTGATAAGGCTAATATAATGGGAATATAAAAAATTATTAGATTTTATGTTAGTAAAGACATTGAAAATAAATTATTCATTGATGACAAACCTAAACCCTAAAAACAAAAGTGGGGCCTTAATTGAATATTGATATATAATTATGGTTTGCAATTTTAAAAACAAAAGTAAGCTTGATTTGACCTTGGCCTACAATTTTTTCTTGGGGCCATGAAAATAAAAGTGGACTTAACTAAACAAGGAATTAAAATTTTAGTTGAGACATGCAAACTAAATTCGGTTTAATTGGACTTGGGTCTAATAGTTTTATTCGAGTTACTAAAAATAGAATCAAACTCAATAAAACAGTGGTTCAAAATTTTTATTTGGGACCCTACAAGTAAAATTAAACTTAATTGAACCTGCACCTAAAAACATTATTTGAGACTATAAAAATTTGGGGCCCTAGACAGTGGCTTCAATGGCATAGCCATTGATCCGGCCATCTTAGATGAAGCATGGGTAACCTCTATTTATAAGAGGCACATTTAGGAGAAAAATGATCACTAAGAGGAGCGGCCATGTACATAACATTAGCCTCTCCATGCACCCAAAATCTCATAGCTCAATGGTGGATAGAATCTAAGAAGGGTTCATGACATGGAGAGATTGCGCCATGAACATACAACAGGTTGCCCACGGTAGCCCCCCAGTACGCCCCTAGATTTCAACCAATGTTCTTCCACACACGGCTTTTTCATTATAACTTTGATGAACATCCTTCGTGATTTTCTTGTCTGGCCATCTGAAAATTGTTTAGCCAAATGATTGTAGGCCTAATTTATTGTAAGGATCACTTAATATCTTATATTCCCTACAAAGGAATTATCATATCGCTTTGCTCCCCCAAGATTCATAGTTGGCCATCATGTCTGACCACTCATGCAATGACACATTAAATTGTAGGATGTAACATTATAGAGATGCTTCAAAAAATGCAAAAATTTACAAGAATAATAATAAGCCCTTGTATGGCATGAGACCAAAGCAGACTAGTTTTCATAGCTTGACTAGCCCAAACTTCTTTTAGCAGGTCGAGGTATAATAGGCTAATCCCAACACCCATGACGTGATGCCCATGGCATAACCTAGAAGTTTCCACCAGCTCCCAATATGGCATACTTCAGAAAAGTTAGCCACTTTACAAGTCCAAGTTGTAGGTTGAACTTACTTGTAGGAGGGGGGCCGCTCAATGTCATATCATCTTTTGAAGTAGCAAAATCTCTAGTTTTCAAATTTGATGCCAACATCTAGAGGATTGATTCCTTCTTCACTAGATGTGATTCATAGTAATGCCTAGATTTGATTCCTATGGTTATCTTACCTTCCCTGTTTCTATATATTCATCTTATTCCTTCAACAATTTTTAAGCCTGTTTAGAATCAGAGCCCTATCCCACATTCTTTGATATCAAAGCCCAGAGCCCTCTTTGCTGCATCATAATCATTTGTAATGGACCAAATGGCTGACATCTCAAGCATTATGCTTAAAATATTACATTTTATAGAACCTAAAAATGCTTACATATTATGAAACATTGAAAAATCATAAATCCATCAATTGCCTATTTTTGAGAGGGGTTCACCTTCAATAAAATTGAATTGCAAGAAGTCCCTCCAAATTTGAGTAGTGCTGGCATGCGGCTTGTGAATGATCTTGTTTTTTTTTTAACCAGATTGTAACTCTTAGTAGTGTCGTTGTTTTGTGACTGGTGTATGGATGTCTTGTCCGTATTACCATTATGCTCTATATTTTTCATTTACATAAGTAAAATTTTTGCCTTCTATAAAATAAAATTATTCTGTGAAGTCTTCTGCCACCTCTGGTCTTGTTGTACATGAAGCCTTTATCAATATGAAACTTTAATATAATTAGGAAAAATGCACAAAAAGAATAAACACAACGAGCGCAAATTATGCATGACTTGGCTTGGTTTCAAAGTGGGACTGACTTGTATCATTTTTCAATCTTTAGAAATTTTTAATAAGTTGTGTGACTTTAAATTGTCATTTATGCTTATATTCCAGTTTGTCCCAGTCTTTTAAGCCAAACTTGGACTAAGACAACCGATCACCAAGTTTAATTGATCTTTAAGTATTTTTTGGTCTTTAGTCATCTCTTTCTCTCTCTCTCTCTCTCTTTTCTTTTAGATAAAAGAAGAACGAGTGACAATCTTAAGGACAAGATATCCTCAAAAAAGAATAATAGTAAAATAATTATCAAAGAAAAGTCGTAAGGAAAAGAGTTAACATCGCCTTCCAATTCGTTGGCGATTTAACAAAGGCAAGCCTCTAAAACTTTTTGTGGCTTTGGTCCAAAGTGAAGTCATGAAAAAAAAAATTTCCCATATTAATTCGGAAGAAAGATAATGATTATTGAAAATTCTTGCATTTCTCCCCATTACACCAAAGAATTTCCACGAACACAATTTCATAGTACCTTTGCTTCCTCTTTAGTTCCAAAAACCTCAAAACTTAATTTGCCACATCTTTTTCATAGTAGAAGGACAAATCCAAGCCTCACTAGTCACCTGGAATAAAGTATTCCACAAACCTCATGCAAATGTGCACAAACTAAAAAAATGAGCATTTGACGCTCCACTGCTGAAACAAGTAAAATAAATATGGAGGCTCAAATATTTATAGGGCTTTCGTACCCGCAACAAATTATTAGCGTTCACTCGATTAAAAACGATAGACCAAACAAAAGCCTTGATTTTTTAGGGGACTTTGACTTTTCAAATAAATTTGGCTAAGGAGAAATACCCTTCTTTTTTAGGGCTAACAAGATATGAATAAAAAGATCTATCGAAGAAAATGCTTGAATTATCCTTAGTCCAAATTCTATTATCATAAGAAAAACAAGGGTGGAAATTATAGAGAAGGTGGAGCAAAGAAGTCAAATCAACTGCTTCTCGATCGTTGAGATTTTTAAAGAAATGAAAATCTCAAGAGTGAGAATCTGTCTCCACAACAAGAAAAGTAGATATAGGAGCCTTGTGTGCTAGAACAAATGATGAAGGCATGGAAAAACATTATTAAAATATGAATCCCCAACCCATATATCCTTCCAAAATAGAACTTTAGAACTATCTCTAACTTTATACCGAGTCAAAGGAAGAAAACAAGGGTTAATCTATGAAATGAATTTCCAATGACTCATATGAGTTACATTATATCCTCATTTAGTATCTCACCCATTCCTCTAAGGGTCATACTTACTCCTAATTACTTTATGCCAAAGGGAGTTAGGTTTGGAACCTTCATAACCATTTACCTATTAGGGAAATGTTTTTAAACACCAAATTACTGAATCCCATCTCCCTTTGTCAAACTGTTTCCCAACACACTAAATGAGATGCTTGTCATCTCTCATCCCAAACAAAAAAAAATCCCTCGTCATCTTTTCTAATTTCCTAGTTTCCTAGCTACTGCTACGGGGATTCGAAATAGATACAAATATTGTAAGGGGATCAAGCTTTTACCAAAGTAATCCATCTTTCAAGAGAAAAATATGTACTCTTCCAACATCCAATCTTTTGCTAATTCTTTTAACTACCAGATCCCAAAAAGACAATGATCTCAGGTTTTCCCCCAATGGTTACCCTAAATAAAGCAAAGGCCATTCATGAACAACACAATCTTCATCTAACTCAAATTCTTTGATAATCTCATCCTCCAAACTAATGTCTATAACTCTGCTTTTAGAGATATTCACTTTCAAACCTAAGAGTTTGTCAAAGATTTCAATTGAGAAAGGACAACATTTTGAAAACACTCCCTTTTATATGACTAGGAAAAATAGTGTCATCAACAAACAACAAATGTGACACAGGTACACTCTCACTAGTCACTACCTACTCTTTCATCTTTCTCTTCGAATGTGGGATAAGCCTAGACTTTTTCTTTCTATGTCCTAGTGAATTACCGAAGAATCTAGGGTGGGGCCTTTGGCTTTCTTCTCTTCATCTATGTTTTCTTTGTTTTCAATTTCCAGCCCTTTATAGGTCTCTTTTAAGCCTATGATCAAACCGAATGCATTTCTGGTTTCCCTTAAAAACTTAGTGAACAAATCTAGTTTACTACCCTTTCAATTTTTCTGTTGTAGCTCACCAAAAGGACTCCAAATGGCCAAAAATCAAGGTCCATGAGTACTTTTTAGGCGTTTAAGGTTGCCAATATTCTACTTCTCTTCTTCTAGATCTAGAGTTTGCCTCGTGCTGCATTAAACATATGCTGAAGCATGCGAAGTCGATCATACCTTTTGTTTTATCGGCGAAGGACATTTAGGCTTTTCTAATATGTAGTATATACGGATTTTCTTGCTTGTTTGAAAGTTTATAATTGGTTTCATGGATCAGCCTTTAACCCTTGGCCAAGGAACAGAGATATGACTTAATCGTTCAACAGCCATCTTTTTGGCGCTCTTTCTTGTGAACATAATTTCTCCTTTTTTTGGACTGTAGTTGGTCAATACACAGATTGTTGGGCTGGTTTTGTTCCATTGAAATTGGTGGACCAGACCACGTGTTTGACTTGTGCCTAAATGAGTTCATCATCCCTTCAATTGTGCTTGAGGAACCATTTGGTAGCCTTTCATAAATCTTCCTTTTGTGCAATAATCTTGGTTACAATCCTCACAAATTCACATCTCTTTTCCACTCTTTATGTTTGTTCACTTCGTTATTTTCATGACATTTCCTCTTGGTCTTGATAGGTTTATAGTTCTGGTATGACGTGGACAACTAGTCTGATTTGAAATAGATCAGCTGAAATGACTCCTCCGTAGACCATTTCATTTTTGAAACAAAATGAGTGTGTTGAATGTAGTTAGGAGTTTAGAACTACTCGATCAGATTATTCCTAAATAGGTTTTGGTATTACCAACATACTTTGCTTTGAATGACAAATGCACTCGAGCTAAAGGCTAAAAGAAGCATAATTGATTCATGCTAACTGCTCTTAGTAATTGAATGAGATCCGTGGTTTTAGGTGGGTTATGAACATACCAGTTAGGATATTATGATCATGCACTTCTGGTTCTTTTGTTTTACTTTTTGGTGGTTTACAGCGACATGATCGGTTCTCGACTCCTTTATTCTTCAACTACATATTATTCTCCTTCATGCAGTTGTGGTGCTTGCGGATATGACCTAAACCTGAACTCCTCTACTCGCAACACTTCCACTATTGGTTCGAAATATGGAAAATCAATGAAGAAAGGGATCATATCATTCCTCTACATTGATGAGAGCAGATTTACTCAGGCTGACGAGTTCCAATGTGTACCATCCTTCATCTCCAAGCACTTGCGTGGTTTGTTCCGCCGCAGAACCAAACTTTTGTGTCGGAAGTGTGGTAACCATATTGGAAATGCTTATGATGATGATACATCTTACCCACTTGTAACAGACGGATCAGATTCAGCCTCGGGCAGTGAAATCTCTACTCACAGAAAATATGATGTCAGAATCCGCGCCTTGCAACCTTCCTCTTCTGTGGAATCTGGCCTTCCACTCGCCGTGTAACGTTCGAGTGTGCTTTGTATGTGTCCTGTGAATAGCCTTTGGCCTGCACTTTCAGTGTGTGATCATTTCGTAGCATCAACATCCAAGTCAAAATTTGTTTTGGGTGGCTATATATATCGATTTTGCAAGTCCTTTTTGATCTGTTGTGCAACTAAAAGCAACGAGGCAGAAATTTCACTTGGAGACTTGTGTACAGCAGTCCTCTATGTAACTTGACTTGATCCTCCCCCTTTGCTATTTATTTTCATGTATCTGTCTGTACATGTAACCGAATGTTCATTTGTACAGAGGCAGTTCCCAAAACAGAGTTTTGAATGAAGTTGTGTGAATTCTGAAGGGTGATGAATTAATAAGCAGACTTAGCGCAGCCATTTTGGGCAAATAAAGTCAAACATTAGGTTTGTACCTAATTTATCTTTCCTAGACCCTTATTAATGGAGACTAAACTAGATGTTATTTATTTATCTTTCACTTAATGCAGATTCCCAGAAACCGGAAACTAAAAACAGAATTGGCTGTTCGGAAGGTATCTGATAGCTGAGCAGGGTTTTGGGTGAAATCTTTATGACATTGTCTCTTTGTTTATGAAATCATAAGCTTCCATTCACCGCAGTGCCACCACTTAAGGCATTACTAAACTGAATCACCATGTTTTACCTGATGCTCTGATTTGTTACTACAGTTAGGTGGAAAAGGACTTCTACCAAATTAGGGAATTTTGGCAATAAACTACAATGCCATACTCATCAATTTTTAAATGATTGTGGATAATTTTTGATTAGTGGGCTCCATAAACTTTTGGTAAATATCTAATTGTTGTGATTGTGACACATCATTTGGTACATGAATGTAGTTCATACATCTGTATTCGAAAATATCAACCTGAACATGTGCTCTGTTCATCTGGAATTATGAAAATGCTTAATGGCAAAATATGTACAGGTACAGAGAGCAAGTTGCCTCACAGTCCCTTTTACCTGTAGTCATATATATGTTCTTTTTGCTTAACAGGTGTGTATTCTGAAAGTGAAAGGTAATCAGTGCCCTATTGTTAAATACTACGCTTGTAAGTCATTTTCCTGTAAAATAATTAGCTACTTGGTTATTGACAATATCCTTCGATTGTAAAGAAAAAAGAAGAACTGGATGTAGAAAATGCTTGAGAATTTGATCAAGAGTCCAAACTTTTGGCCAAGGAGATACTTTTTACCAAAAGCAGGAGACCCGAGGCATTTTTGTTTGGGCTACTGATCCTCTGGTGCACATTAGAGGATAATGTCCCTATAACAAATTCTTAGAATTCGTTCTGTGAACGATACAACATCTACCCCTCTAAACAAAACAGCAGGGGAGCTAGACTCTGTTTTTTTTTTTTTTTTTAACCCTAAAAAATGCGAAAACGGGCTTCAACCATTCCCCTCTATATTTGCAGTAAGTTATGTAACCCCTACTTTTATTCATTTACATGAAATTCACTTTTAGTAATTTTTTTAAAAAGTATTCCCACCAACTTTTGTAATGTTTTTCCCATTGCGTTTGTTTGGTGAAGTTTTGCTGATATTCATAGCCTGCTAGGGAATGTAGGTGTAGAGATTGGTGCATGACCATATCCTGCTTGGGAGTCAAGTGGGAACTAAAGAGCTTGCCACTGATAAAGTCTACAAAACCTCATTACTGCAAACAATCCAAGTAGTTGTAGACTATAGTATATTTTACAATTAAACTAGATATTTGCTTTTTCTTTTTCTTTTTTGGATTGTATATTGGCCTATTCACTATAAGGTGGAGCAAAAAGAAATCTAATTTACGTTCTCCGAAAAAAATGGAATCTAATTTTTTTGAAATGCTGGATTATTGTTTAATATGATCTCGATTAAGGCATGATAAGCATGGAGCTTATAAAGGAAGGGAAAGATGACGGTACCAATAGACTGTTTCAAGTTTCGACTCAATCAGATGTGATTACGATCAAATGAAGTAGTTTCTGATCGAATATAAGGCCATGTTTGGTTAGCTTTTTGGAACTGTTTTTTATTTTCAAAATTTTAAAAATATTCAAAATCTGTTTGTTTAGTATTTTTGTTCTCAAAATTTTGAGAAAAAATGAGATTTGAGTCAAAAAAACAGAAAATAAGTTTAGCTTGTTTTCAGAGTATTTTTTGAAAATAAGGAGAACAATTTTGAACTTTAATGAGATATGCCCTTCGACCTTCGAGTCTCCTTAGCAGCAAATTTCTTCATTCTTTTTTTTTTACTTCTTCCTCTCTCTCATAATATATATTATAATATATTATATTATATATATGTATAATGAAATTGTCAACATAAAAATAAATTTTTTATATTTTTTTATTAATGTTTGAATTACTGTTCAAATCAAACAGGCCCTAAGTTTTTCTCAAATTTTTTAGTTGCTGAGAAATTAAAAAAAAAAAAACAGAAAAATATAAGTATGTCTAGATTCTCAGAAACCAATTAAACAGAAGATAGTGCAATCCAGTGTTAAAGATGGACCCAAACGAATCATGCCGTGTGGACTGTTCCAGCTAGAAATGAAATGAGCAGAAAGGTGAGAAAAGAATGGAGGAAAAGCTTCAAGCGTAGGCCTACAAATGTGTCTAAAGTCTTGTCAGAATCATTTATCTTTTGCTTTGGAAGTCTGGACAGAGAAATTCCAACACCATCAAAGTGTGACAAAGCAATGTGCTTCTTAAAAGTTGTTTGACTTGGGCTTGCAAGAGGAGCCCTGCCCTTTATTGTTTTAGCTACATTGATATCTTGATTCCTGGAGGGAGAGATAGGGTCTAGGGGTCCTCTCTTCCTAATCTCTTTCCTTTTCTCTTTTTCTTTTTCTCTGTCCACATTTTTTACAGTTGATTACACTTCGCCCCCTCAAACTATGAGGCATGTGTCACTTTTCCTCGTCAATTACAGAATTTCTCACATTTCTCCCACAAACTATGTGAATTGGTTTTCTATTGCTCGAAATCTAAATGTCCGTCATCTTTTGGACAAAAGATTACCTGATGAGACAAAGTGAATAAAATTACGTAACTCAATGGACAAAGTTTTGAAATAACTTTTTCTTAAATTATTAACGGACGTTAATCACTGGGGCAATATGAAACAAAATCACATAGTTCAAGAGGCAAAGTGACACAAAACTCATAGTTTTAGGGAAAAAAAAGTATAATTAAACCTTTTTACGTATTGGGTATATTACAATTTATACATTTAAAATATGCAACTAATTCCTATTTAGTTCTTGGAATTCCAATTGTAGCTATCAAATCTTTTGAGTTTTGATTGAGTTTCAATTTAGTCTTTACATCAAACTGTCCTAATTTATTATGACAGATTGCCTTTCCGTGACCAATACATTGCTTGGGCAAAGAGTTATATTTGTCCAGTGAAAAATCTTTTAAATATAGGATGAAAATATTATTTTATTTGTCTAAATTTGAAAAAAAAAAAAAAAAAAAGATACTAGGAGACGCAGAAAAATATTGATATATTTTAGAAATGGACAAATATACCCTTATGGGCAAGTGTTGTTATGTCTTTATGTTGGAATAAATTATTAAATCTGGATGGAAGGACTGAATTAAAACTTTAGGGATGAAAATTTCAGGGATCAAATAAAAATTATATGCATACTTTAAGGGTAAGGGTATAAATTACGCTTACATATTTTATTATCTTGTTTTTTATTTCTTAATCTAACATCTACATAGTTTTGTTACTTGAACTTAATTTGAGGACCTAATTTATCATTGTTGCTGGATTGATAGTGAATGTCAACGTTAATGGGGTCCAATGACAGTAATGGATTTAGTCTCAAAATTAGGTACACCAACATTATCGATGTTTAATAAACTTGTACAAAAAAAAAATTTTTTTTTTTTTGGGGGGGGGGTAGGGGGTACAAGTAAAAACTACAACTACATATTTTCAATACTTACAAAAGACTAAAACAAACCATTTACGAGGTTTGCACTACACCAGCTTGGCTCATGATACATTATCATGCTTTTGGCCGTTATTTAAATCCTTTTCCATGGTATGTCACATTATGATAACATTTTTAATCAATAATAATGGAATGAGAAGGATGTCACTTCATACCATTTTCAACATATTCCATTGAGATAACGATAATCGTGGATCGACAAAGCTAGAATTAAATGAAAACAGTACCATTTGATCGAATTTTTTGATAATACATCAAATATTGTTCTCATTGTCAATTTTGATGAAACAAAGAAAAAAAAACAATACTTTCAAAGGGTTATTTCTTCCCATGATATTGATTCTTTCTGCATAGGAAGATTACATTCTAATTTACGTCGTATGTTTTGTTTCAATCACGGAGAAACAAATCAACCGACACCGTTTCTTTCTTCTCTAATCAACCTCAATCTCATCATCATTCTGTCATAGTCATTAAGGTTATATGTCGTCTTAGAGACCGAAATAAAACCGAACTTAACTTATTTTCGATTTTTTCTTCTTCTTCTTGGTGGTGTTCGAGTTGGGTGGGATTTAAGTCTTGTCATTTTCGTCCACCCCATTAGAAACTTTTCTCAACATCCATGGTGGTCCTTTTGATAATGGTCCCTTACCCTTAGCTAGAGCCAACACAGGGGACAAACAGCCCCACAAAACCCCTCTGTTACAGTTTGAATGACACAACTAAACAATGGTCCCTTAGCCCATTTGCACATGCAAGCCAATGTGCATATGTGAGGATAAAATTGAAAATAATTATAAATTTTTAAATTGAAAAAAAATATTCTTAAGATCCAAATCATCTAGAATCATTACAATTTGATTGAACCTTTTTTGCTTATGAAAAAGCAGGGAAGATATTCCCCAACGAAGACAACTAGAAGACAAGCTTCTGTGCCATGTTTCTGTTAAATAAGTGCCTAACATGGGTTGGGGTTGAGAAGGGGGGGAGAGATGAGTTGTGGATGTCTTGTATTTTGTTATGTTTGCATACCCGCTCGAACAGAAAACCCAAAATTTTTTTAGCCTTAGTCCTTGGAGCACAGGGATGGGTTGATTTTCTGAGACTCATATTGGTATTTCATCTGAGTAGAAGTCCAATCTCTTCAAAGATTTAAAATATTACTTTCAATTAAGAAACAAGGTATTTAATTCTATAATTTTTGTAAATTCTAGGTATTTTGATTTACTCGCCCTAAACGAAGGTTTTCTAATTTTCATATTTAATATTAAAATTTTGCAACTACATTTCGCTCATAGATTTGGGCTTTGGCGCGTAACTATGTAATGTTGTTTGGTAATTTGTTTTTTCTTATTTTTGTTACGCTTATTGTTTACAACACCTTACTTATAGCGCATGTGCGCTCACAGACACAGAATCAGACAGAGAGAGAGAGAGAGAGAGAGTTTTACGCCCCTTTGCACATCCATTCTTTAAGTTTTACAAGAATGATACACTCGAGGACACAAAATACTCTTCCAAACAACATTTTATGAGTTGATTGATGATCAAGATAATATTTTTTTGACTATGCAGTCTCCATAAGATATAATTCTCTATTCACAATGAGTCTCCACTCACAAATGTGGGGGGTGGTGGAAGATAAAAAGCTAGAATGTCTCTTTTCTATACAAATACAAACCCCTTTATTCTTTGGTCCTCCTCTTTGTCAGAGTTCTTATCCAGCCATATCTCCCCTTCACTCTTTCCAGCTTGCCACCCACATGACACACATTTCCTTTACTACTGGACCTCTTCCATCTGATGAGCTGGAACAGGTGACCAATCCGCTTTCGCCACCTAAGCGATGCGGGTGGTTTCGCATGCTCTACTACACTCTTGGCCCCTCTGGCCTCCTTGCTTAAGCTGTGATTCCAATTCATGTTGTTGCAGTGCTCAAGGGAGACCTTAGAGACTGTCCCCTTCTCCCATGAGGCAGCACCATTATCTTCAAATTTGATTGATATAAAGGAATCTAAAAAGCCAAACTTTGAAATTTAATCATAACTTTCCAAGAAAAAAACATACTTTTTGTCATATGAAAAGGTAATGATATATGATCCCAACTCATTTTTTTAGGGTTTTTTTTTTTTGGGGGGGGGGGGATGAATTTAATAAAAAATCACCAAGAAATGTTAAAATGTTTTGATTTACATGCTACTATGTTATTATTGATAAAATTATTCTGGTTACTAAGGTTTTTTTAAACAATGTAGACATAAGCTAAGTGACTAATGAGAAGATGACATTAAAGTGGATATGATAATGGGCCAAAGGGGTCCCTTTTAGATTTCTCACAGCACTGACCTGCATAATCTTTATAATAAAGGTCAAAGAAAGCACTGTTACTTACTTTGACAAATTTGATGGATGATCTCTTTGTGATTTGTAACTGCCTCATCCATCATGTACATTTCTTTTTTTTTTTTTTCTGGGTGGTTACTATGAATAATTTTGTTTCAAGATTTTCTTAGATATCGAGTTGTTTGTAAATAAACTTACGTTTTCAAAAAAAAATCCCAACTGTTGATAAATGTCATGTGGGTCTCACTTCCGAAGGAAAAAGAACCTAAACAATCTGGGTATAATATAAATTATCGTATTGACTATATAGATTTAAGATTTTAGATTGATTTGAGTTGTAAATATGAATATCGGGCATGCCTTTGATGGGCCCTTCTAGTTTCCCCCATACCAACTAACTCAAATTATTTATCTATGATTTGAAAAATGCCATGTACACATACTTTTATCACTTGGATTATATACTTCTCACAACTCGGTTGTTCTTGAATTCTTTCTCAATTTCATTCACAAATGGTGATTTAATTAGTTCCTTTATCACCAAAAAATGGGGAAAAAAAACTTTGCAAAACATTTCTCCTTATGAATGGAAGTTTCAAAAACAGAAAAATTGAACTCCATAAGGAGAATATTAGAATAACTTTTGTTACCTTCATGACTGGCAGAGGCATCAGTGTCGTCGTTCTCCTCCGATTTCCTGTGCCGGATATCGAGGCGATTGAGCAAGGAACTCAGAGCAAAGATCTTGGGGATGGTGATGGAGGACTTCCTGTTGGTGAGACTGTAACTTCTAAGGATGCTTTTGGTTTGGTGAAGTTGGCCTTGCTTTGCAGCCAATATGAGAAGCCTCTCATTCAAGCATAGAGCACACACCCCTACAACCACCTCTTTGGGATGGAAGTAACAGCATGGCTCATCTTCTCTGCAGTCCTTCATGTCAATCACAAGAGAGAGAGAGAGGGAGAGAGAGAGAGAGAGTACAAAAGATGAAAGAGTGTGAATGTAATATTTATATGGTGTTATATATAATCATAGAAAGATATAGGGTATGTTATAAAGCATGGTCCACCAGCATTTACCCAATACATACAAGATGTATGTGTGTGTAATCACTGTAATGCTTTGAATTATTATTAGTTTTTTTTTGAACTGCTAGTGCTTTGAATGGGCAACCGGACACATTTGCACTGGTAACTAAATTTGTTTTTCCAGCATTATTCCGAAAGTTACAATCCAGTCGAGTCAAATTACATGCATACAAAACTCTAAAAAAATTTGGATCAATCCTAACTTCTTAGAACCTTATTCAATTATACATTTTTTATTCTTATCGAAAAGTGATTTAGTCTTGAACTTGACTGGTTTTAATCATAACTTAACCCGATTAAATTATAATTTTTAATTTTTTTTGGGTTTAATATCGAATTTAGTGCACCACCCATAGGGTCAACAAATATTGGCCACCAACCTATTCTGCCACTGTAACGGTGTTGACCCATTATTGTAGGGCAATTTAACATTAGGTAAGTATTGAATGCTTAATTATCAGCTTCGCCACAGTAGGTATATGAGTATCCTAATGAACAAAACAAACTGGGTAAGTTTTTTTTATTATCGGTTGACCATGACCATTACCATTACCATTACCATTACCATGACCTTGCTAATTTCAGTTTAACATCTTAGTGTTTTTTAAAATCAGTAAAGCAGTCAAGTTAGGCCATTGCTGGGTCAACTTGAGCGGACAAGGAATTTTCTTTTTCCACCTAATTAGAAAAATACTAGACAAAGAGTTATCAATAATAATAATAAAAAAAAGATCTAATTTACTAATCTCTAATTCATCATAACCATTAAATTGATTGTGAGTCCCAATAAATACTGGGTCTATTGGCAAGTCAATCAAATGATTATGAATGATTAAGTCAGTAAATTAGGTTCAAATAACATTGTACGTTATCAGTAATCCTCGAGCAATACTATAGGGACCAAACAATACTATAGGGGCCTAATTCATTACAGTCGTTAAATTAATTGTAAGTTACAAGGTTTGATGGAGCTCGCTTGCAATCCAATAGTTGTAAATAATTAGATTCTTAAATTAGGCCATCAAATTTGGTCAAAATAGCATTTTCCCTAAATATGAGAACCATCATTTTATACAAAAATATTACAACTGAATGTAGCCCATCCTTCCCAATAATATTACATAAAGTTAACTACACAGCCCCCTAAATTATGTTATTTGTGTTAATTAAGCCCTTGAACTAAATTTTATTCAATTTAGTCACTTAACTATACAATTTAGTTCACTGTGACTCTTTCGTCCAAATTCACAATTAATTTTTTTTACGGAACTAGGGTAGTGAAAATCATACACGTGAGGGTTGCTGTTAAAGTTAATAACTAATTTGAACGAAAGTGTCATATTAAGTCAGATTGAATAGTTGAGAGGTTAAATTAACATAAAAATTAATTTAAGAACTTAACTGACATAGTTTAAGGTCCACATTTTTAGTTCAAAATATAATTTTTTGGGAATAGGTTACAAAAAAAAGAAATTAGTATCGGTTATAGGTGATGATGCACAAAACGTATTTATGCACCACCTGCTAAATATTTAATGCAGTAATACATGATGAGAGTCAACACAAACAAAACACAATTTAAGTGGTTCGGTCAAGGTAATCTATTCCACTATGAAATACTAGGATGACCTGAGTATTTTACTGTTCAAGGGGTGTAGAGTGTTCAAATGTGAATGACATGTGAATGTGAGAGATGCCCCCCCATTGTGTAAGTGGAGCTTACAATTTATAGACGCTTCCTAATAGATTGAGGCGTCTTTCTTCTAACAGGCGAGACAATTTCGTGAAGGTGGTGACGTGACTATCCCAAGGAGATCCTCGCATGTCGGTTGTGAGTTGTGAATTGAGTTTGTCGTGGTTGACCTAACTCTCTCAAGAAGGCGCGGTTGAGTTGATCTAACTTCCTCCCTTTTGTGGTGGGCTTAACCTGCAGTCCTAAATTAGACCTCTGAGCTGAGACTAATCTATAATTTTAGATATGATCCGTAATTCTGGGCCTGGTTTGAGCCGAACTCATCAATAGGAATAGCATTTTAGGATTGATTCCAAAAAATACAATTCTTGGAAGAACCTTATGTTATTTTCATGATCGATCTTAAAAATTTAAGATATATCACAATATCTATGATTCTATGATCAATTTTAAGAATTTAGGAGCGTACAAATACCCAATAAATTATACTTAGACCCTAAAAAGTTGTATTTTTTTTAGATGTAGTACGAAAAAGTTTTCAGTACCATAGACTTATCTTGAAATTTTGTATTCTCTTTACTTCCTCTTGGTAGACAATAGAAAACATGGAACAATTTCTTTGTTTGTTAATATCTTAAAAATACCTTTTAATTAGGGGTGTCAATTAGAACCATCAACACGGACACGATATGAATTCGATACAGCTCTAAAATTAATACAATTGATAAATACATATAATAAATGAGTTGAATTAATTTTGATACTTCTAACATATTAAATAACTAGTTATTGTCTGTTCTTGAAGACATAAAGTAATAAAAAATAGTGAACAATAAACATAATTATATTCATATCCAAAATCAAATCACAAACATAGAGGAGAGATAAATAAATTTAAGCATCGGTTGCAGTGGGGATGAGAGGTGGTGGGCAGCAATGGTGGTAGTAAGAGACGGTGATGGTTGTGGTGGGTGACAATGACCGTGGGGGCGGCGACGGTAGAGGTAGTGGTGGTGGGGGTGATGGTGGTAGAGGTAGCAGTGGAGCGGTTTCAAATATTATTTTTTTTAAAGTACTTATGAGAAATAATTTTTTAAATTACTTTAAAAAAGTCACTCTAAACACACCCTTAAGGGTTTATTTTTTCTATTAAATTTAGGGTGTTAATATTAACCGTTAAATTAATTTTAAAGTAAAATTTAAAACAATTTGAACCGCAAAAAGTAAAATTCATTTTATTTATCTTTTGAAATTTGAATTATAAGCTACTTTATTATATAGATTTTTTTTGTGAGTATTAATACGAATTACAATGATATGACCCAAAAATAATAAAATGACATGACACGATTAACTCCCTACTTTTAATGTTTAATTTTGAGAAATCCATGATAGGTGGAATGTCGCATACTTCTTGAGAAGTTGGGACAAATTCTTATTAAGGTTTTTCAGTATAATTTCAAGTTGCAAAGGAGGTTAGCTCTAAAAAATTCATGTACCCTGCCTTCAGTTAGGATTCCATTATCTTTGTATACAGGGATGGAGAATTCCGAGACAAACCCTTTGGACAAGTATTTGTCAATTTTTATTTTTTTTTGAAAAAAAACTCTTTTAAAAAGAACTATATAATTGAAAAAAAATAAAATTCAAATCGGGGTTGAATTTTTCAAATTGGGATTGAATATAATTGAGAAAAGGATTGTTAAACGACTATATTTTAAAAAAGTCTCTGGAATGTGAACTCAACTCTCTCAACTGATTGATGATGATGCATGTCTTTGTGTTGCCCAATTTCTAGAATCCTCAATAGTAGCCTGAAAATGGTCTTGACCAATGACAAAAGCAGCCCACGAAGACCGAACGTCAAGGTTCAAATCTCCCCATGGATGATATCATTATGCTAAGATAAAACGATTCAATTCTTATGACAATCAAATAGAGAAAGACTTCAATACTATGTTCAATATCCGATTTTTGTGCACTCGTGCACCACACAAATTCATCATCAAGCCACGCCTAATAATACAAACTATTTTGTATGTGTATGCGGGCATGCAAATGTGTGTGGCCGTGAAGAGAGAGAGAGAGAGAGAGTAGCATAAGTAGGGGAAAAAAGGGAAGAAGAAAAAGATGTAATGGAGTGTCCATGAAACATCCTGGAAGGCTAAAAAGTGATGTAGACAAACATAAGGGCACATGGAGAAAGGGGGTGGTGCTTCCATTTTGGTAGGCTTGTGGTCAAGTTCACATCATGGATCAAAGTTGGAGGTGGGTCTCCTCACATCACTTTCTTTGTGTAGTCTTCTCCAAACTTACCCCCTTTTCAACCAACTAAAAATCCTCTATACATTTTATGTCTATGCTTTTTTGAATCTTGCTTTCTTTTCTAAAACTTTTTTCGGGCCCTTGTGTTCTACCGATGAATGAAGAAAGCAACATAGATAATGTCATATTAAGGTGATTTGACAGCTTTTGGCAGATTGAGAGTTTTTCTTCTTCTTCCTCTTTTTTTTGATTTAATATAAGGTTTTAATTGTGACGCTAAAAAATAATTTTTCGATATCATATTTATATTTATATTTTTATTTATAAAAACGTGACGTGCGTAAAAACATGGCATTTATCTTCTCTAATTTTTTAAAATATAATTTTTTAATATCATATTTTTATTTTATTTATAACAATGTGATATGCATAAAAACGTGGCATTTATCTTCCCTAAATTTCTAAAAGTATTTTTTTTTATAAAAAAAATGCTTCTAAAAGCAATGAATAACCATACCCACAAGACTTCATAAGTCCCTTGAACTTGAAGAAAGGTTAGGTTGTGATTGGAAAGTGAAATCATCACCATTTAGTTTTTTTTTTTTTTTTTTTTGTAATTAAATCTCGTCAGGGCGAGGGAAAAACTTTATTGATAAAGCAAAAAATCGCATCATGATCCATCGTTTCCCTCATCTCGTTAGGGTCCTTTGTGATTTGTAAATCTAGTCCCGAGCCCTGAGAGCTATTTCTTATGGAGACGAGGTTGTTTGCTTAGAGTATCTTCCAATTGTGGACACCCCTGTTATTTTCTTTTGGCTATTTCGACCGTCATTGATTTTTAGTAGGTAATTTTAAACACAAAATCCGAAACAGATAAGAAATTACCAGGTTCGAGCAATAAACGAGAGGACTCGTTGGACCGTCAAAAAAAAAATAGTTTTGACACAATCCCACTAGAGACGACTATTTGACGTCCCTGATTGAGAGAGAGAGAGAGAGAGAGAGAGAGAGAGATGCGTGTATAGTTATTTTTGATGAACTGTGCGATGGGAACAATTGTGAGCAAGACAGGGGAGGATGACCGTTGTAGTACAAGCGCAGAGCAATGACAATACTAATCCGACGGTGTTTATAATTTTTAGGATAGTAACAGATTGGAAAAAAATAAAAAGAACGATAAAAAAATGATTGTTATGACAGAATATAGTGTTGTAAAATAACTAAATTAATCGAACATAAAAAAACTGAGATGAATGAGAACAATTTTAGAGAATATTTTTGGCCACTCTTTATTTTTATATGTTTATAGGCGAAGACACAGACCATTGAAGAATTAGCTTTCTAATTTTATTTGTTTTGTATCACTAGTCGTCCACACAGTATTTATAATATTCCCCACCGGAGGACCATTTAAATAACGCTAGGGTCGAAAATCTAATTTTAATAAAACTGTTGGGATCCTAAGTACTGTTTCGTTAAAAATCTTGCTAAGTTTAACGAAGGGAAAAAAAAGAGTACAGGCCTCCTCTTATTGAATACATCCGATCGAAATGATGATTGTTTAGTTTAATAAATTTTTGAGAGGCCGCATTCTGATTTGATTCACCAATTTCTTAAATATGTTAGACCATGAATCTTGACCAAATCCATCATTGACTTGTTTCATAAATGACTAATATTTCGAAATGATTGGATGATATTGTAATCATTGTTTGTTTAATTGATTTTCATGATATAGTCGTACAACCATAAGTAAACACATATCTAGTTTGTGATCGAGACTTGTGTGGTTCCAAAAGATAACCGACATCTGTACATCCAATTAACTGAAGACTTTGATCATTTGTATAAATAATCCCATATCCACCGGTCCGCGAAGAAACCACAATACATACTTAATCCTAGTCCAAGGTCTTAGAGTTGATGTTGAGTTGTATCATGTCAGCATGGCGACTCAAGAACATGTCAGGCCTAAGACGATAAGTGTTAATGAGACTTTTTTTAATATATTAATATTCTTAAATTTTAAATCAATTTTTATTTTGTATTTTGTGCTTAAATGAGAACAAAATCAAGTTTGAGAGAAATATAAAATGTGTTGGGTTTGTTTTTGTTTTTGTATAAGAGAGAAAAAAGTTGATACTTATTATATTATTTTTCAATAAGATAAAGTCAATTTTTTTGTGATGATATCAGACTTTTTTGTTCTTCAACCAATGGGTTAAACATTTGAGCCCAAATTTTAAAATTATTTTTGTTGGTTTAGTTTTTTTTTGTTGAAAAAAATTATATTGAATTTTAATTTTTGACCTATACTATATTATTGACTTCTTAAATTTGGGTCTTATTTATATCTGGGACCTAAAGTCCATACATTTTTCGCTCGCACTACTTATTAGTAGGTTAACTACAAATAATATATCTGATATTGCATAATTTGCTAGATACATTAATTCACCAATTGCACTAAGATATGATACTTTTAAACTAAAAAGTTTTTCACCTTCCTCTTGAGGCTAAAATGGATTTCTTCTATATATCTAATGATCTGACAACCATCGATAAGCTCAATGGATGGAATTTATTCGGGTACAATTGTTTCAAGACTTTTTCTGTGTATGTTGATTGATGCACAAAATTCATTGTATAAATGCTCAATCTGTTGGCCAAGACAATTTTATTTAGAGGTGTTCAAATTTTTGATCACCCGCAAATTCCGATCTTATCCTATCTTATCCGACCTTACTAATTGGCTACTCGAAAGAATCGAGCAGACCAATAGAAAATCTTTTGATATTTCGCAAAAAATCAAGTAAAAATGTGAAATATTTTCTTATATATGATGTATTGATTTTTATGACTTTCTTATTGTGTTTTATTGTAATATTTTATGTATTATTGAATTTATTGTGTTTTCTTTAGTATTATTGGTTTATTGTGTTAATTAATTGGTAAATGTTACTTAATTAAATTGTTAAAATAATTTAAAAATTAATAACTAAAAAATATGTGTTTACCCGACTTTCTACCCGATTGTTCCTTGAGAATATGGAATACTATAATTCTTAATCGTAGAATTAGATGAACACCCCCTGCCCTTGATTAGTCCTACCCAGACCCTGCATTGGAGTGGAGAGAATCTCGAGTATCGGTCCACTTTTTGTTTTAATGGATGTTACAAAAACTTGTATGTAAATTTTTTGTATGTAAATGAAGAGTAGCACCTTACACGGGTTATCCATTAATCGAGATTCTGCACAGCATCCGAAAAGGTTGGCTTTTCTCGATGATCATGATGAGTATAGTTTATCAAGGTCCTCAGAGAATGCCTTCCTTATAGCCTCTCTCTTGATCTTGAGAGCGGCAGTGACAAGGCCAGATTCGGGAGTCCATTGTTCAGAAAGCAATTTGATCTTTGCAGGGATCTCAAACTTCTCCAGGCGTGCAACCTTTGCTGCCTGTACAAGAAACGGGAAAAGATGAGAGTAAAGAAAAAAAAGAACTCAAGAATAGAGAGAGAGAGAGAGAGAGAAGCAAGGCCTATCTTTTCTATGTACATTAGTCCATCATGTGTGAAAAATAGCACCAAAATAGATAATGAGATATTCTAGTCAACATGTACAATTGTAAAAACTATGATCAAAACACAACTGAGCATATCCATATGAATAACACTGATCTACAAAAATAGCAACCCTTATTCTATCGGTCTTCTAAAATCAGGCTAGTTGTCAACATCAGTTTGTGAGATGTAACACGTCAATGAAAGAGTTTGTATCAAAATCTCAAGTAATGTCTTTCAGAATGTATATAATCTGGTTACTTGCTTGAAAATCATCTTATATCCTGTTGCACAATAAAAATTGACAATTTTCACAAATGAAGATGAACGTTCAGTTGCAGCTGTGGAGGCATGTGAAGTTAATAACCACAAGACGAATCATTCTATGGGTAAGAGGATAAACTGTTGATTTTCTTGTTTTCGCCTTCACCTGGCTCAACTTAGGGATTATCAGCAACTTTTCAGACTCAGTATATTTGACAATATCAAGCTCATAGTTTTGCAACTACAATTTATTTGTAACCTAGCAAATATCTTTAACTTTGAATGATCTCTAACCATCCCAGAAGCTGAAGTTGAGATAAGAAAAAAGAGAAACACCAACCTATCCTAGTTAAACCTGTTCTGCAATTCTAGCAACTAAGAATCAATTGTAAATGTGAGAACATCAACCTCAAAATGATTTTTGATAGTAATCTGATGTATTTCATAACAAGAATGACCTCAACCCACAGATAACAAAGAGTCATACCAGGAATATCTGCCTCATATATTCTCGCAGAATATCTCTAAATTTGTGAACTAATGCTTTTGTCATGGACATTGTACCCTAGGATTTACGTTGCAAAGTGTGGCAAAGACCATTGGCGTTTCCACAATGTCTACCACAATATATAAAACTTTAAACATGACAAGAACTTTATATTTGGATATATGATAATAAATGTACTTAACCAATTGTACTCTTATGTGAGAGGCTACCTCCTTAATTCTTTACAAAATCTAGAGGTGGCAAACCTATCTAATTTGGGGATATTCACAGCTGATAATGGCATGGAAAAGGGTTTTTTACAAAGCTCTTGCCCTCCCCCTTAGATCCATCATTGCTAGAAATATGAATAATTCATAATAAATCATAAATTCAAATTATACAATCTCCTTTAATCTCCAGATGCATTTTCACAATAAAACATGATGTCGAGTGTCCGACGACTCCAACCATTACTAGGTAGCCCACATGTGAACTCTGGCACCAAAATATTGCTCAAAATAATTTGCCACATAATTGTCGCTTTAAACTACTCCTCTGGTGAAGTTAGCAATTGTCATCTGTAACTCTTGACCTTGTATGCGAGCAAATGAATAACTATAAAAAAGATATTTTCGTGGAGGGACCAGCATGTAATCTTCAAATTGAGAAATGTCTAGGAAAATATTTAAATTAAAGGGGAGCTCATAACAAGCATACTCATGTGCCTTCTCAGCCGCTTTTGCTCGGGCATTAAATCTATTCTCCGCCATTATGCTGAAAGTGAAATCCTACGAGTGCACAAATAATGTAAAATTACCTTTACCAGTGAACCAAAAACTTCCCTTCACAGTTTCTTCTTTTAGGCATATTTGATTTCTTGCTTTGAAGCCCAGTCTTCCATCATAGGCTGTGAAGCCACCATGAGAGCCACAGAGCAACTACGAAAAGGATCAGCATGCAGCATAATATTGTCAACATAGGGACTAACAATGAGGGCAGTCTCAACCTGCAAAGAACATATCTATCCTGGTGAAAATCCGATCAACAACCATACAACTACTGAATAAGACTGAAATACGCCAAGAAGGATTACCTTCCCTAGAGAGACATATTCTCCATGCTGAAGTTTAACTATGTCCTTTTTCCGATCGATTATCTCAAGGCAGCCATTGGCATGAAACCGCCCAATGTCACCCGTGTGGAACCATCTCATTCCTGTCTCATCAACCTTTTGGAATAGAAAAGTGATAGTTCCTTAATCCCAGCAAACATTTTGCTTTTGGATATAAGATAATATAAAGGTTTAAACCAGTACCCTGTATGCTTCCTTTGCTTTCTCTTCGTTTTCGAAATATCCAACAGTAACATTCGGCCCACCAACAACTACTTCTCCCCGAGGCATTGGAGAATCACTTGTTAAGTACCCACCCCCAGGCCAATCTATCAACTAAAATGCAGAAAATGCGAGTTACCATGAGGCAGAGGTGATATATCTTCTCATCGAAGTAATGACAATCAAACCATCATTACAGGATGGTCATATTAATATTATAAGACAAACCGATAATGATAAGGGGAGAAAGATTACTACTGAATGGTCATATCAATTTCTAAAAACAAATGGACAATGATAAGGGGAGAAAGATAACTTCAGAAACTGCATACAGAAGGGGTGAGGGGAGAGAGAGAGAGATGAAATGAAATGTAGAACTGTGATCTTTCATCTGGAAACAATTTTCTTAATTCTGTAAATACAATCCATATTCCTTACTATGATCTTTCTGTGGAACCCAATCACAAGGAATGCATAAATCCCCAAGATAACATTTTACAAGCCACCCAAACAAAGGTTATCCCCATAAGGATAAAATGCCAATTTACTAACATATGGAGACAAGCACACAGAACAGATGGGTTAATGGATACCACATGGAATGATCAACATTTCAGATATGAAAATTTTATAAGAAATTATAGTGATGGTTAACATAATAGCAGAACACCTAACAAACGATTTATCCTTAGAGAAGAGCTTCCCTGAAATTCCATCAGTGCTTGTAGCGGGGTGAATGTTTGCTCAAAATTTACATGATGAAGAAAGGAGATGGAACACGTCCACCGGTAGTTTACCTTAATAAATGAGCAAGGAAGTGGAGCACCAACACAACCAACAGATGTATCATCGTATTCAGAAAACGTCCCACCGGCACAAGTCTCAGTGAGACCATACCCTTGACCTATTGGAGCACTGGAAACAATAATCCAGATAGAATGAATTTTTTTTTTTTTTTTTGACCAGGAAGGAGTAAAGTTTATTAATACATTTACAAATATTACATGGGGTGAGAAATCCACCAATAGGGAAAAGGAAAATCCTGAGAGAATGAATGATAACCATTCAAACAAAAAACAATAGAACAATGAAAAATAGAAACTGAATCTTACAAGATAGAGTGTCAGAGCATGGGACAGAATCATAATCATTAACGTTTATTAGGAAAAAAGGGGGAAAATAGTACTACTTCACTTGCTTCAAATATATTACTTTCATTTTTCATCCAACAAAATACTACTCTTTAACATTTGTAAGAACACCAGGGAGAAAGAAAACTGATCCATTGAACATTGAGAAAATGAGCACTCATGTGCACAATAAGCAAAATCCTAAGAAGCAGGGATATGGACACAAATATGACATGACAAATACATGTCATTTCTCTAAAACATTAAGACACAAGCACATTGAGGATACATTAAATAAAATATCCATATATATTATTTTTAAGATTCTGAGTTTACAGATTTGATCAAATTCGTATTTTCTAATAACCATGGGTTCTTAAATTTAGCCCACTTAATATTTCTTACAACCATGGCTTCACATATCACATACTTGGTCAAATTTATATTGTAGTCCACAGGTTTCTTTACTGTAAAAATTGACTAACAATTTGGACCAAATATGCATATATAGTAGCCAAAATTCTCTCTCCTCATCTGCAACATCATGTCTTTTTTTGATTTTTCGTCCCCGTCGATTCTACGCAGCATGCCCTTTGTCTTTGTCTTCCTTTTCATCATCATCGTCGACTTTATTTGGGACTCTTCGATCCAAC
>CAUOFW020002731.1:0-44481 GCA_963454935.2 Ilex paraguariensis
CCTAAATCGCCAAAAGCCTGGGACAAGACGCCTCGAGAGCCAAAGGGAGAAAAGGAGACGCAAGGAGGAGTTTTCAAAAAATGCAAAGTGGAAAAGGCGAAGAGGCTTTTCTTTTTATACACAGCATTTAAGCCATGACAGATAGGTGACAAGACACGCAAAAGAAACCGTACCATTAGGCTCACCTGCTGGTGACACATGAGCAAAAACTGTCCCATCACAACCAGCGAACATTAGCACAGCCTAGATCAGAGCCGACAACCAAATATGTTCGTCACATAGAGAAATACATGCCAAACTCGAAAAAGACGATTCTAACCCCAGGTCAGAGATGTCGTCATCCTCGTGACCAGGGGCTGGGGGGCAATTGATAAGGGTGAAATTTTAGGCATGGGCAGCCATAATCCCGGAGCCCAATAAGCCCAAAAAAACCCTCGCCTGTTTATAAACCCAAAGGGAGAACCCCCAATCAACTCACGTCAAAGAGTGGAGAGGGCTGAAAGGAGAAAGCCCAACGGCACCAGAGGACCAGCAGCACAACCTAGGCCCAACTCAACGACTAGGCAAATAATAACCCAGTACTGAGCAGCCAAGTCCTCGCCCTAAGAGTACCCCGCCATGCCACGTGTCCAAAGGACAAGGAGACCATCTCTGATGCCTGTGGCAGCTGCACCCTCTCAGACACAGAGAGTAGTGGTGTGCATAACGATCTAGAGATCGTGGGCTTAGCAGCGCCGAATAACAGAGGCTGTTGCAGGACAGTGACGGGAGACCTCACAGAATCAACAGAAAGGTAGAAGGAGCCACTGAGAACCTTAAAAAGAAGGACTGATATAAATAGAACAATGTCAATCTACAAAGAGGGGGAGGGATCTCCCCCACTGTATTTCTCAGCCCTAGATACACAATGAACTAATGATAAGCCCTTGTAAAGGCTCAGTGCCAACAATCTCAATATACTCACTTGATCTCAAAATACGATTTTAAGGAGCAAGAGACTCCATTACAGTGAACGTAGCCTCAGTCTTTTGACTAAGGTGAACCACTTACACTCTGTGCCTTCCATTATTCACCAGTCAACCTCATACTCAATTGAACTCACTAATCCAAGTAGCAACTCATCGATTGGACTTGGACTATTATTTCTGAGACCCCATCAATAATAGTCATATATCTCTGCGCATATCAAATATGAATATGGATAACATTAAATATTAAATTTCATTTTTAAATCCCATCTTTGGGTATTAAAGGGTTTGGACACCTAAGTGCATCATATCATATACTACGGGAGTCACCTTCACCTAGGCTTTGTTAAAGCTTCGCTGTTTATCAGGTGGGTGGGACATTCTAATGTTAATTCCAAAGCAAAGAAACTTAGAAAAGTACGTTAACAATAATTTCAAGACGTCACGGGTGGCAAAGAAGGGTCTCATTCCGAGAAGGTTGGTGGTATCTTCCACGTTAAGTGTAAGGAATACAATCAAGTCTGATGGTTATGGTCTGATTCAATACATTTATTGTTCTTCTGCTGGTTAACGATCTCAAGTGGGACATAGAATTAGGTCTTGATAGTTATTGCAAGCCAAGTAAAGGGTTGACAAGTATTCATCTGTTACAGTTCGAGCTGGAGAATTAACTCTCTGTGTAGTTGAGGGAAAGTTATACACCGTTTTTCTCTCCTAATTTCTGCTATACACAAGGGTTTCGTAAATTAGACATAGTTTTCAATTTTTTAGACACAGATCTCTCCTTCAATGTTGAAGGTTGTTTAAGCTTAGATTGGATCATTCAAACCCTCTAACAAGATGAGTTGTAAATTCAGACGTTCTGAATTTGAATCTTGACAATTTTTTGATGAGAGATTTATCATTCATGCTGGAGAGAAATTAATTAAAGTGTGCGTGTGCTAGTCCGAACATCCCTGACCATTGAATCAAAAAAAAAAAAAAGGAAAAAAATTATCTTGTTCTTCAAAGCTTCGTATGATTTGCTCTTGCTCAATTATGTAAACATGCAAGACAATGGGGTTGAAGCTTCTTCCAAACTAGTTTGTGTTTGAAGGGAGTGTAGTTGAATGGAATAAGTCAGGCAGGCAGGCCAGAGGGAATAATAATTGTTTTTCAACTTCTAGAATTTTCTGTTCTTTGTGGACCGTAAAATGCGTTTGTAGAATTAGTATAAGCTCAAATACACGTCTTCTAGTTGAGGACTGAGACCAAACAGATGTTGACACTAACAAGTCTTTGTACTCTGCCTCAATTTTTAGACTTTGCTTCCTTATTCCACATTCGCCATGCACCTCCTCATTTAAATCATGGTATCTACAAGTATAATCACGTGGTATCACCGTAATTATGTTTTTTAAGGTTTGATTTGGTTTTGATTGTCACCGATCAAAACCATGATAATTATAAAAAATTTCGGTTATTTTGCGTGGTTAGCATAATTATATCTGTTTCATGGTTCAATTTAGTTTTAATTGTCACTAGAGATGAAAAATGTGTTATTATCTCGTAAAATAATTAAAACTCTTAATAGAAACACATACTAATGTACCAAAAAAAATAATGTTAATACAAAAAAAAAAAATACATACTAATACATCAAAACGCACGTACTAATATCCCAAGTTGGCGTCCGGTACAGGTCCGAGGTCCGGGGTCGAGTCCGGATGTACTAGTGTGTGTTTTTGTTGTGTATTGGTATATAAGCGTATTTTTAGGTGTATTATTTTGTGTTTTTGTGTGTATTTTTTTGGTATATTAGTGTGTGAGTGTTTTTTTTTAGTATATTAATGTGTATTTGATTTTATTGCTTTTGTTATTTAATATAAAGATAAATATTCAATCCAATGGATATCCATTTGTAATCCATTTTAAACCGTTTAATTAAGATAAATTTTATTATTCAACTCATTTAGAATTCACATTAATTAATATAAATATTTAACTCATTTATTTATTGACAAATTAGGCGGGTTAATAAATAATTAGTTAAAATTGTCACTTCTAATTATCACCAATCAACATAATGACAACCATGATAATTATGAAAAATTTCACTTGCATTGCGTCTTACGTTGGCTATAATATAAAGATTGAAAGAGGATGTTAGTGTCATTTTTCTTTCAAATAGAATAACAGGATGTCATTGTATTTAGGATATTCCTCAGATACCTTATTTATTCACAACAATATATATATATGCATTGGTAAAGAACATATTTTTTAAGAGAGACAATTTAACCAATTGATTATCCACGATCTATATAATAAAATAGTTTACAATTCAAATTTTAAAAGATAAATAAAATGACTTTTGCTATTCGCGGTTGAGATCACTTAAAATTTTACTTTAAAGTTAATCTAACGGCTAATATTAGCACCCTAAATTTAATAAGAAAAATATGCCCCCAATGGTGTGTTTGGAATAACTTTATAAAAGTACTTTTAGAAATTATCTCATAAATATTTTTTTAAAAAAATAGTGTTTGAAATCACTTTACCACCACCACCGCCACCACCACCACCACCGTCTCCACTATCACCATAACTGCCACTGCCACCACCACCGTCACTGCCACTGCCGTCGTCGCCACTGCCACTGTCACTTCCACCACCACTGTCATCGCCTCCACCACCATTGTCATCGTCATCGTCATCGTCATCGTCATCGCCATCACCATCGTCGCCGCCTCCACCACCACCGCCATCGCCGTCGCCTCCACCACCACCGCCATCGCCGCCGCCTCCACCACCACCGCCACTGCTGTCGCCCTTAAAACCACCACGATCATTGCCACCCACTACAACCATCACTGTCTCCTACCACCACCACTGTCGCTCACCACCTTTCATCCTCATTATAAATCGATGTTTAAAATTCTTTATCTCTTTTCTATTTTTATGATTTGATTTTGGATATTATACAAATATTTTTATTGTTTATTATTTTTTATTACTCTGTACCTTCAGGCACAGACAATAAACTAGTTCTATGATATAATCGATGTAACTAATCCTAAATTTTGTGATACTTTGCTTTGTAAACTTCAACTTAGGTCAATCTACTTAAATCACACAAGTTATCTCTTCAAATCCACTCATGGTAGATTTCGATGGAGATAACCAAAAAAAAATAAAAAATAAAGATAAATAGTATTTTTTGTCTTTAAAATATGTATTTTTGGTCAGTTTAATTCTCATTCTCTCAATTTTGTAAATTTATTTTTTAAAATATTCAATCCGTATCACTTTAGTTCTTAATCAGATAATTGACGAAACGATATCGTGTGTCCAACACATAATTATTCTATCAAAAATTTAACCATTCGTTTATGTAAAGATCAAAATAATACAAATTAAGATGGTCAAAGTTTTAGAAAGGAATAAACATGGGTTGAGATGCCTCAATCTTTGATGATTATTAGTCTTTCAATGTGTTGCAACTTAATTTGGTGTCACTAAAGTAGACAACTAGGGGGTAGGTTTTCATGATAAGAAAGTGTTGTGATTTTTTGTCAACATCCTTCTATAGCAATATATTGCAACTTAAATACCACTTTTGTGGTTGTATTTAGTACATTGTTAGGAGGTTTCTTTTTGTAAACAAAAATAAAAACCCGATATCAATAATTTTGATTATACGTATGAAAAATACGAGAATCCTTTCTGTCACAAAAAAAAAATTGATATCAATTCTACGTATGAAAAATTTCTCGATATTTGATTATTCGCAATGAAATATATTTTATATCTAAATTTATAATATAAAACATGACAGACTTTAATAAGTTTATCTGTAATTTCAAATAGACTCATCTAACGGTCATCAACATTCCTCTCAAAATTATTTATATTGCACCGTGTCTTAAGACACGGATTACCCCTAATTAATAAATAAAAGATGTTTTTTTGTGGGAGAAATATTTTATTAATGACTTATACTAAAGTTTGCAATACAATTAAAAGAATTTATCCGAAATTTTATAATACTTTTACTTGGTACACCATCTTAGACTGATTCCACTTGATCTGACACGTCATCTCTTCCAATCCACTCAGGGTAGATATAGATGAAGACCAACAAGAGGACAAAAAATGATTGAAAATCCACAAGGCTTTGTAAATTACAAAAATATGTCGTATATGACTAAATTTTAGTATTTTATAAATTAAACTAAAGGGTTACAAAGAATAATATTAGTCTGATCAAAGAGTAAAATCAAAAAATGTGTCATGAATATAATTATTCTTTTTTTCATATTTTCATACGTATAGAATTACAACTTTGCTTATATGTTCAGATCATATCATTTGATTTTTTTTTAAAAAATTTTATTTTTTGTCTGGATAACAATATACGAATCATAAGTTCTTCCCACAGCAGAAAAGGGTAATTTTTCAATTACCACTTTTATCCCAATAAAAATTCAATTATAATAAGAATGAAAAATGTACCAAAAAACAAATGAAAGTAAATTCAAATATATTGGCGTATGTATGTTGTTCTGCTAGTTTGGTTTTCACATTAACATTCTTGAACTGTACGGACGGACCTTAAGAAAAAAACTTCAAACTAAGGGAAAGACTTTTTTGACATGCGAGAGTTAGGACATTGAAGTGTGATAGAGACGATTCACTTTCTCAAAATTGACCATTGCAACAATCAAAAATAAAGGAAAATAAAAAAACATACACATTCGGTCTCTTGATTTGTAAAATAAATATGTAAATATGTCACTTTATATATTCAAGAGTATTGTTAATTAGTATTACACAACTATTGTGAGAGATTTTACTGCACAGATGACGAGATTAAAATTAAAATTTCACTGTATATTCTAGACAATGTACTAATGCTGAAGAGAAGTTAATACATTGTTTAAAGGGTTTTTTTTTTTTTTTTTTTGTAAAAAAAGCAAAAACGATGTCAATAATTTTGATTCTATGTATGAAAATTTTCTTGACATTTGATTATTCGCAACAAAATATGTTTTCTATTAGCAAATAAAATATACTTTTTGGGGGAGAGATATTTTATCAATACTTTATCTTAAATTTTGCAATGCGATATCCGTAATTTTGATTTTGCATATGGAGAATTCTCAATTTTGGATTATTCACAACAAGATTTGTTTTTTTATTAACAAAGAAAACATTTTTTTTTTGTGGGAGAATTATTTTATCAATGGCTTACCCTAAATTTTGCGATACAATCAATAAGAATTTACCCTAAATTTTGTAACACTTTTATTACTTGATCAAACACGTACTCTGTTCAAATCCACTCATGGCAGATATAGATGGAGGAAGACCAACAAGAAGACAAAAAATGATTGGAAATCCACAAAGCTTTGGGAAATACAAAAAATATAAATTGCCTTCATCATATGTGATTAATCTTTAATATTTTATAAATTAAATTAATAAAGTGTTATAAAGAATAATACTAGATTGACCAAAAAATAAGATCGACATTAATATAATCGTTCTTTTTGTCATATTTTTATATATGTAGAATTAAAATTTTGCTTATATGTATAGATCACATCATTTGATTTTTTTTCTAAAATTATTTTTTGTGAGAATAACAATATCCGAACCACAAGTTCTTTCCATAGCCAAAAAAGGGTCATTTTTCAATGACCATTTTTTTTCCGATAAAAAATCAATTACAAAAAGAATGGAATATGGATTAAAAAAGATATGAAAATAAATTCAAACATATCTATTGCAACAACCTAAAAGAAAGAAAAAAAAATGCCTATTTGATTGTCTTAATTCGTAAAATGAATATACATATAAATTATTTCGTATATTCAGGAATATTGTCTTTCGGTACTGCATATCTATATAATAAAGTAGCTTACAATTTAAATTTTAAAATATAAACAAAATGACTTTTATTTTAAATTTTATTTTAAAGTTAATCTAACGGCTAATATTAACACTCTAAATTTAATAGGAAAAATAGACCCTAAAGATATGTTTTGAGTGACTTTTTAAAAATATTTTTAAAAATTATTTATCATAAATACTTTAAAAAAAATAGTGTTTGAAATTGTCTCACCACTATCTCTACTACCACCATCGCCGCCGTCACAGCCATTGCCGCCGTCATCACCACCACCACTACCGCTGCCACCACTATCACCACTACCATTGTCGTTGCCACTATGAGCGCCCCCGACCACCACCACCACCGCTGTCGTTGTCACCACCATCGCCACCGCCACCACTATTGTCGCTACCCACCACTACCGCTACCACAGTCATTGTTACCCACCACAACCATCACCGTCTCCTACCACCATCACTACCGTCCACCACCTCTCACCCCCACTACAAATCGATGCTTAAATTTTTTTATCTCTTCTCTATGTTTGTGATTTGACTTTAAATATGAATACAAATATATTTATTGTTTATCATTTTTAATTAGTTTGTGCCTTTAGGTACAGACAATAACTATCTATATAATAAAGTAGCTTACAATTCAAATCTCAAAAGGACAAACAAAATGACTTTTGCTATCGTGGTTGAAATTGTATTAAATTTTATTTTAAAATTAATTTAACGGCTAATATTAACATCCTAAATTTAATATGAAAAATAGGAGTCCCTAAGGGTGTGTTTGAAGTGACTTTTTAATAGTACTTTTAGAAAATTATTTGTTATAAATATTTTAAAAATAAATAGTATTTGAAATCGCCCTACTACTACGTCTATCACCACCACCATCACCACCGTTGCCGCCAACGCCACCACCATCGCCCACTGTCTTCGCCACCACCAACATTGTCGCCACTACCACCACCACCACCTTAATCCCCACCCCCCACCACCACTGTCATTATCGCCACCGTCACCACCGTCACCACCGCCACCGCCACCACTACCACCACCGCCTCCACCATCACCACGCCCCACCACCACAATCGTTGTTGTCACTAAAACCATCATTGTCTCCTACCACTATCATTGTCGTCCATCATCTCTCATCTCTATTATAAATTGATGTTTAAATTTTTTTATTTCTTCTCTATATTTGTGATTTAATTTTAAATATAAATATAAATATATTTATTATTTTTTATTATTCAATACCTTCAGACATAAATAATAATTAATTTATCTACAAAAGATTATCTTGTACAGATGCTGAGACTGAGATTAAAGTTTTACCGTATATTCTGAACATTGAATAGGAGGTTTAATCCAAACGAGATGTCAGAGTAGGGCATGGATGAGTTACACCTTTGATCCCAACCCACTAGGCTATGAGTAAGGGAAGAGGAGTCCTAGTTCGTACAACTGTTTTATAACTCATCATGGACCCCTACCCAAGGACAAAATATCTGTCCGCCAGAAGTCCAAGACCCAAATTTTCTAGAGACAGAGCAAGTGGTAGAAAGTTGAATATTTGTCATGTGAACTCTTGTGGACGAGTTAAACCATCAAACAACACGCTTATATTTGTTCAAATTTTCCTGGAAAAAATTAATTACAAGGCTTGAATTTTCTTTGATCTAGGAGAGAGAGAGAGAGAGAGAGAGAGAGAGAGCGAGAGCTATAAATGCTAGTTGGTTTATGTGGTTTCTTTTCACCTTCTCTTAACGACTAAGGCATACACATAGCTCCTACCTCCTCGCTTTATATATCTAACATTACACACACGCGTGTATCTATACATGGTTTATATGGGTTTGTCCTTGAAGGCTTGAACTAACCAACCAATATTTAGATCGGAAAACAACTATTTTGGGGAGATTTTCAATTGGAAAGGCTTAACAATGGAGTTCTATGCATACCCATCTCGTGCTTTGCCTTCATCGTCATCTACATCTTCATTTTCATTTGGGGTTTTGGTTGATAAGGTTAAAGAGTTTTTCAGATATGCGGTTTCTGCGATTATTGGGAATGTGTTCTCTGCGATCTTCACATTCTTCTTCGCCTTAGGTGTGTATTTTCATTCTTGATTCCTTCAATTTCTTGTTCGTATCCTTCTCTTCCCCTGTATTACCCCCTTGTTGTTTTTCATCCATATTTGTCGCTTTATTTGATAAGTTGCCATTGATTTTCGATCTGTATATGTTTTTGTGACGTGGGTTTGATGTAAATTGGAATTTGTTTTTTGTGCTTTTCTACAATCATCAACTTTTGTTGAATATAGATGTGTTTATTCTTCATATTAGGGCTCTGCGTTCATGGGTGTTGTCCAATTAGGGCACTGCTTTCATTTTTTTTTTAATAATGCAGAAATTAGAATGAAAAAAATTGAACTTTTGAGATTCAGAGATGTAAACCACTGTTTTGTTGAATTTTGAGTTATGATTAAACCGAGTTGTTCATGAACAAAAGATTTTGTTTATATATATTCGTTACATTGTTCAAATAGACATATAATCACAGAAAATCTTGTTTGATTGCAGCTTGAGTGGCTGCATTTTCTTTGGAATTTATGGTTGTAATTGAACTCATGAAGCGATTGGTCTTGTTAACTTGCAGTGGGTACCTTACTAGGAGCCATGACTGGTGCATTAATAGGCCAAGAGACTGAAAGCGGGTTTGTTAGAGGGGCTGCAGTTGGCGCCATCTCAGGAGCTGTTTTCTCCATCGAGGTTTTCGAATCTTCGCTACTCTTATGGCAAACAGATGAATCCGGAATCGGGTGTCTCCTCTACTTGGTTAGCGATTTCACTTTTCACCCCTCTTGACTATATGCTTATGTCTCGGTAGATTAGTGTATTAATTCTGAAGCATGGACAGTGGTGATACACAAACCATTGTTTTGCTTTGACCCTAAATTCTTAGCTTGGCGATTCAAATGTAGCTTAATTTTAATTATATGAAACCTATCTATTGCAGATTGATGTCATTGTAAGCCTTTTAAGTGGTAGACTTGTTCGTGAACGGATTGGTCCGGCCATGCTAAGTGCAGTGCAAAGTCAGGTAATTTGCAACCAAATTGCCTTATGTTTTGATAAACAAGGTCAAATCTTTCTTTCATTTGCTTATAGATTATGTTTATTAATCAGATGGGAGCTGTTGAAACAAGTTTCGAGGAGATCCCCAACATTTTCGACATTGGAGGGGCGAAAGGTCTCCCTGGAGATTCAGTTGAGAAGATCCCAAAGATTGTAGTTACAGAGAATAACAATGTGGATACTTCTGGGGAGAGAGTCTCTTGTTCAGTGTGCCTTCAGGTACTTGCAGATTTTTTGTTTTCATCTCATTCACTTGACTGTGCTTAGACAGATTTGACTTGAATTGATTGTGAATAAGCTCATGTAAATGGTGTTTGTTATTATGTATCCTCAGGACTTCCAGCTTGGAGAGACTGTTAGAAGTTTGCCCCATTGCCATCACATGTTTCACCTACCTTGCATTGACATGTGGCTGGTGAGGCATGGCTCTTGTCCGTTATGCCGACGGGATCTGTAAGGCTTTGTTTTATGTAAATCACAGGATGAGAAGAGTTTTCTTTTGTTAATTTCTTCATATATCCCTTTAGGGTTTTTCTATTTGTTCATTTAAACCCTCTGTTTGCCATTTTTACAGTCATCCTAATGTAGTTAGTTCTTGTATCATAATTTAGGTCACTGTACTTGATCACGTTTCTGTACAAAAATTTTGGGTTACATATTGTTTGTTGGTTCTGCTTTCAACTTTTTTCATATCAATTGCTGTTCCCTCCCATTTAGTGTCGAAAGATGTCATGATGCTTTTGTAATTACCCTGTGGAGGGAATGAGTCGCGATTGATGGACCCGTACTTGATTGTTGTTACTCTAACTAAGCCCGATTATTTGTTTCATGAGAGCATCATCTGATTAACCATTATGTACCTAATAGATTCCGTAGTATCTGTTATTGTGGTTTCCAGGGAAGCATCATCAGATTCCTACCAAAGTTTTGGAATCTGCTAGGATCAGAACTAGGTGTTTATTTAGTAATTGATTATGTCAAACTAGTTTCACACAAGGGTGGGAGATTGACAGATTTCATCAAACATATACTCTCTAGTGATTAAGAAGAGGGTAAGTCCAGAGCTTTAGAAAACTGCAGAGATGGCATTTGCTTCTGTTGTTTGCTGCCGACTATTCGGCTGCCTGATTAGCCTTTCTGCATATAATGAATGCATCTTATCTGTTGATAATGATCACAGATGACAAAACTATATGTGCTCTTGAGATATTACCCATTTGTCAAACCCTTGAAGACTTTTCACATAAACCTTGGAGGTAGTGCAAGTGATAACAGAAACGAACCGTAAATTCAGACGTTATGAATTTAAATCTTAATAATTTCTTAGAGTCAAGTCATGAGAGATTTATCGTACATGGATATTTTAGTCTCGGCGTGGATAGTCTAATTAGACCAGAGAGGGAATTAGTCGAGGCATGTCTTGACCATTTAAACAAAAAAAAAAGAGAGATTTTAATTTCCTATGATCTTTATGTTCTATCCTTTTCTCGAGGGCCATATTGCAAGCTATAAGTCAACTATTTTGATTTCTTAAAACAATATTAGTCTCTGTCGGCGAGTGGTTTGGACTTTGGAGGTTTGCATTTAGTTGAGTGGAGCTTTTCTGATTATAATAGCTCTAGTTTCATCACATTCTGCTTAACTCTTTGACCATCTTTGTTGTCACCTCAGTGTACGGCTTTTAATGTGTCCGATTCATGTCGTACCAAAATCCATGCAATTCATACTTAGCATCGTTGTTTTTCATCATGTTTAGTTAGATTCGTACCGAGTTTGAGAAAACTAGTGTAAATTTACAAAGCGGAGTTGGCTGGTCCATTTGTTTATAACCAAACCTCGCTGAAGGTTAAACCCACACTCAATAATTCCGTATCAATTTTGTGTCGAATTCGAAGTTGATATCTGGAATTGCAAATGCTATCTCTCTGTAGCTTTGCCATTTAATATGTTTGTTGGAGTTTTGGCCTTCAATTTCTGTAGCAGAATCTTTCTGCCATTGGAATCTATGGGCCAGCCATTGGGCAAGTGAATTATGAACTCATGGGTCCATATGAACCATCTTTAATTCTGGTTGGTGGTTTGCATTGAAGGAAGTGGTAGCACAGTCACTTATTGTGTGATGAAAATGTGAGGGTGGGGAGATTAAAGCACCGATTGATTGGTTCTTTAAGGGAGACCCATTTAGCTGAGACTGTCTGGAAGAGCACTGGCTCAGAGGGCTGGGATCTTGAAACACATTGATAAGATCGAACACTCCTTGGTATAATAATATCAGACAGCTATTTTGTTTATTATTTGGTTGAAGAGAAACGCTAGATTTTTTGAAGTCAGAAGTAAACTTGTTTGTTGGATCAAGTTTTTGTTTCTTTATCTTCTTTGTGGTTTTCTATGACTGAGGAGTTTAATGATATTCCTCTTTCTTGTATAATAACAAATTCGAGGCCATTGTGTGGACCGTCGTGGTGTTGGGTTGAAAATTCAAAAGGATTATGATGTATTTATTCTTTATGAATTTTTAATTTCGACGTATGACTTGTCTTTGACTGGACAAAAGAAAAAATTAATTGAGATGTGTGTCAATTGACCCGAACATCTCTGACCTTTTAAAAAAAAAAAAATTGTTGAAAGAAATTTTGTTGAGGTTAGGTCTTTGGTAAGATGTCTTGTGAGGGGTAGATTTCTTTACTTGTACCCTTTATTTATCCCAGATAAAAGTTTGTTTCTTGTCAACAAAAGAAAATAAAAAAAAAGGAAATCAGGCGGCTCAATGTTGTTTTTTTAACCACAACAAATGATTATAGATGACAATGGACAAAGTGAGTGAACGGATGGATGGTATTGGCCAATTTGATTGCTAGTCATGTGAATCTTTGTTAACGATTTGCTTCAACACTGTCATGAGTGGTTTCTACGAAACAAAAATGCAACTTTGCTTTTCACATAAATCAAATCTATTGTAAAAGATTCTCGTCTATTCTCGAACAATGATCATTCGTTAAGGTTTATTTGTTCCAAATGTTTTAACACGTCTGATAAACTATATTATGAAACTGATATGATAAAATTGATCACGTTTATGTAATAAATAATGTTCTTATAGCACTTAAAAAAGGTTCTAAAGTTATATCAAAATTAATTGTTCATAAGTGGGGTCCAATTAGATATTCCCAATAATAAATACCCAGGATTACTAGCATTAAGTAATACAAACCCAACGTCACTTAGACGTGAGAGCTAATCAGCAAAATCAGACAGCTGATCAGGTATTGATTCTTTTTTTTTTCGACACCATGAGATTCTCTTATAAAAAGCCCCGTGGATCTTGGTCCACCATATTCAATACTGCTGCCATTAGCTCCCATCCACCACATTAAATGATGGGAGGGAAGGTGGGACAGATCCTGCAGTTTTTAGGTGCAGTGTACTAAATAAGGCTATTTAAGCTTCAAATTGGGTACAGCCTTGACGTTGCCTCTTTACTATTTACAGATCGGCATTAATATAGGGTTGCTTTACAAAATCATGTGACATACGGAAAAATGAAAGTAAATAAAAAAAAAAAAAAAAACAAAAAAGGAGAATTACACTTAGATGAATTAAAGTTTGTCACTTAATTACTTATATCTCTTAACATTTAAAATATTATCGTTGATATCCGTTAGTATATCAGTTAGTAAATTATACCTAAACCCTATAAATTTTGTAAACTTGTAATATATAGACCCCTCAAGTTTAAAATATTATATTTAGACAAAAAATACTTTAATCAAATAAAAAATATTAAATATTTTAAATTTTACAACTAAAATTTTTGTTATATTATATCATTTATTGAAATAAAATCAAAAATAAAAAATCTAATTTTTTCTTTAAAAAATCATAATTAGTATACAATTATATTATTTATTGGAACAAAATTTAAAAAAAAATATACAAGAGGTTAAACTGTAATAGACACAATATCTTTTATCTTTTAATAAATTCTGTTAATTTTGTAACTAATAAGGAGTTTAAGTGTAATATTTTAAATTATACCTAAACTCTATAAATTTTGTAAACTTGTAATATTTAGACCCCTCAATTTTAAAATATTATACTTAGACAAAAAATACTTTAATCAAAGAAAGAATATTAAATATTTTAAATTTTGCAACTAAAATTTTTGTTCTATTATATCATTTATTGAAATAAAATCAAAAATCAAAAATCTAATTTTTTCTTTAAAAAATCATAATTAGTATACAATTATATTATCTATTGGAATAAAATAAAAAAAAATACAAGGGGTTAAACTGTAATAGACACAATATCTTTTATCTTTTAATAGATTCCGTTAATTTTGTAACTAATAAGGAGTTTAAGTGTAATATTTTAAACTTTAGAGGTCTAAGTAGTACACACCTATAAAGTTCAGAGAGTTGGGGTATAATTTACTAACAGACATTGATGGTAGGGATTTAAATATTTCCTCCGTTTTTAAATATATATCGTTTAAGGTTTTTACACAGGGATTAAAAAAACTATTAAATAGTTCTAATATGAGTAAAAAATAATTACACAAGACTAAAATACCTTATTCAATATGTATTGAGAAAGAACGGAATATGAAAGATACTTAACTTACACTTAATCTATTAAGGACTTATTAAAAAACAGAGATAAAGGTAAATTTAGAAAAAAAAAATATTTATTATACTTTGGTTTCATAAAACGATAGATATTATGAAACAAAAAAAATTATATAAAACGGCAGATATTTAGGAATGAAGGGAGTATTACACATGTACAAATTTCAGCGGATCTGTATGTAATATTTTAAATGTCAAAGAATTTAAGTGATTAAGTTAAAAATCTAAAGGAATCTGAATGTAATTCGCCCAAAAAAAATTCAGACCCAACATGCTATTTATAGTAGACAGTTGAATATTTTTCATGTCCGAGATGTTTTAATGTTTTGAAGTCGTGGTTCAAGTCACGGAAACATTTTCTCTCCATGCAAGTGAGGTAAGGTGTTGCATACTTTATTTTCTTACATTTTGTTGAAAAGAATTGAGCTAATTAACAAAAGATTATTTAGTAAATCGGTTCTAAATTTTTCACGAAAGTTTTGAAAATTTGATTTTTCACAAATCAAACCATTAGAGGTTTTATTTTATTTTATTTTGAGAAGCTGTAATTTTATGCAAACTAATCTAAGGGTAAGGGAGTGCAATGCAGTTAATCAATGGGGAACTTTAAATCCCAAACCTCGTATCGAGGATGGAGCTAAAAAATTATTTTCATAGGAACATTCTAATTATAATGTTTAGTTATATTTTTCAATAAAAACGATAAAATAAGACATTTTCATTTGTCAGGACTCAGGCTAAAATTCTTGAACTCAAAGGACCAAGGCCATGTTTGGTACGTGGGTTTGGGAGAGTTTTTGATCCTAGGTCGGGGATTAAACTCCCTTAAACCCATGTTTAACAACTATGCATTTACTTCAGGGTTTGAAACCCGACCCGATCATAAAACCTGCATACTTGGGTTTCATGAAACCCAGGGAGAGGTGGGTTAATAGTTTTAGCTTGCAAATAACATTTATACCTTCATATATCTTATATACTCCATATATACAAATCGGTTAAGAGCCACAATAATCATTTATATACAAATATATTATCATAATAATCATATATCCTTACGTATACCAAACATGAGTATGAACAGTATTAAATGTTGACTCTCATTTTTAGGTCAAACTCGAATTTAGAACCCCCAATAATCCAGAGTGGGACTTAACCCCCACCCACGACCGGCTCGGGATAGTTTAAGGCCTATATTGTTGTTGGCATTTAGTGGGCAGAAGCCTCTAAGGCTTGGCACTAAAAGTTTCCTATTCATTTAAGCCATGTCTGGATAGAATTCAAAGCGTACCTAATGCACATGACATATGTAAGCTGGCTAAACGTGGGCCATAATAGGAAAAGTATGGCTTGCTCATGGGTTGGATGGATAAGGTTTTTTTATTTCTGAAGATTTATCAGATCTGGTAGCACCATGCGCAGATCTGATTAATATATATATATATATATATATATATATATATTGTCAGCTTCCTCACAAATTGTCCTATAAAAAGAGAAGGCAGTAGGAGTTTCAAAACATATCAGAAACTTGAGAGCTCAAGTAGTCGGAGAGTGACATCAGGTATTATTTTGAAATAATTGTCTTGTATTCATGTTTTATTGTATAGTGAAAATATTCGATCGTTGTTGTCGTGGACGTAGCAGGTAGACTTTTTTATTTCTCACTTGTGTGTGAGTATTAATATTAATCCAAATTCGATTCCCGAGTATTTTCTGCAACAATTGTAACATCGAAATTCATATTTGCCACTGCAAAAAAAAAATAACCTTGAAAATCTGATAGAACCCTTGAAAATAACATTGATACAGTGATGCATGAAGGGCATTAATGTAGCCCATTACACAGATCTCTCTCTCTTTATATATATATATAGCAAACAGTTTGGAGGGAAGAAAGCCTGAGAAGCCTTTTCGTAGATTCTCAGAATTTTGATTTTTGCTAATTATAAAACTAAACTTCCCTCCTATCACCATGCAAGACACATATATCTATACGAATATTATATAACAAACAAATGAGGTGGGAGAGAGCCTAGGAGGCCTTCACTCTTTATTCTCTTAATTTTTAGAATTTTAATTTATTTTAATACATTCAATTCAATTTCATTTATCATGAGACATAACTGCCGCTCTACTAGCTAATAACTTCGAATTTATAATTTTTTTTAAAAAAATTACTTTTTATCACCCTAAGTTTTTATAATTATTTATCTACATTCTTTACTCCTTAAATGGTGAGGCAGAAGAGATGAAAAGATAGTGAAATGTTTAACGGAAGGCAATGAGATACAAATTTCGTGCATCGCACTCGCTCGTCGCTTGTTTTAAATATTCCCCACTGAATGGTTTTCTTTATAATTGCTATTCAACATTGATAGTTTTCTTTACATACAAATCTTCAAATAAAATGGGATACGAATAGTTTTCGATTTTCTTAATTCTCATATTTTTTAATTATTTGGCGAAAAATCATTGGTTTTCTCCAACCAAATTCTCCCATATGACATATTATATGTTATCACTCACATTATTTTTGCTAACCATTCTAATGCAACTTTTTTTAAAAAAATATTATTTAAAAAATCAATTAGGCATATTAATGGGTAATTTGTCAACAATGATAAGGGAAGGAATGGAAAAAAGTTATAAATTTCGTGGGTTGTATTTGATCGATCACTAATATAAGTAGATAGAAAAGTGGACAATAATGAACAAATTGGCGTTTCAAAAACGAAGTTTTCTCAACAGCTATTTGCCTCGGTACTTAGCAATGAAGGCAGTCCTTATGAGTGTAACTTGAAAGGATCTACCGAACGTACTCTAGCATAATCCAAAATATACATTATGTGGATTTAGATTTTTGAATTGGGATTAGACAAAAAAATCTCAATCCAATTTGAATTTTGGAAACCCAACCCTAGTTCGGTTCCAACCAAATTTTTAGCTTGTGTTTTGTAACATTAAAATCAACACCCAAAACCCAATTTTTGATCCAAAATTGAACACAAGTTTTAGCTTAAATTATGCAAATCAAGTTCAATCTGAGTCCATAAATTTAAGCATCGACAGTACTCAAATTGTCGAATGACTTGGATGGACTCAAAACTAGTGTTTTCACACCAATTACCTAAAAAACTTGCACATTTTAACTTTTGTGCATGGATGGTTAGACTTGCTCAGTTTAAAATTTGACATGTACAACACACTTGCCCTAACCCTACCAAACGGGATCTTCAATGCTGCCAAGACAGAACCTGAGAGAGACCCAACCCACTGACTACGTCTAATTACAACAAACATTCTTGATGTTTTACTGGTGGATTACTTGTGTGTGTAAGAGAGAGAGAGAGAGAGAGAGAGAGAGAGGTATTCTTAAACCATTGACAAAATCTTATTAGTTACAACAAACACGTTTGATGTTTACTGGTTGATTACTTATATCATGTTTTCTTTGGGTTGGGGAGAGAGGGGGGAGGGGGGGGGGATATTCTATTACTATAAAATATATATAGAAGAAACTTTCAACACAGTGAGCCTGTTGCCCTGAACACAAGCAAAAAAAAAGGATTTGTTGCTGCTCCAATGTTTACTTTATTCACAGATCATGACGAACAATTACATACAAGACAGTGATGCAGCCTCTACTGTCATCCATTTTACGGGAAAATATGGGCATTTCTCATTTATATTATGCTTAACTCGTTTTGCTAAGGAAAACACCGGTCGATGCATTACTTTTATGTTACTACACCACCGACAAATAGCAAAAGTAAATACACTTTTGGGATGATCCTTATTCAAAAGTGTGTGATTTAAGAAATAAGCTTGAAATTACTTCTAGAATTAAAGCTTTTGCGGCTAAATTATATCTAGACCGCTTGAGATTTGTCACTTAACTACATATATCCCTCGAGTATGAAAAATATAATATACATGTAACACGTATACCTCTTTTTGTCAATTCCGTTTAATATACCGTTAAAAAAGAAATTTCTTTCCAGCAAATGTAATCTTTTTCTCATCCCAAAGCCCCCCAAATACCTGTAAGCCACCTACCTCAATGCCCTTCCCCCATCAGCAAAATCAGCCCCCTTCCTCCCTCCCCTCCACCCACCCATCCCCCACCACCACCCTACTCCCGCAAACACACCCAAGCTACCCTCAGCCACAGTGCAATCCTGAAAAATATTTGGGCTAATTTTGGAAATTTTAATTTCTCTTTTTAAATTTTCTCCTACTAAAAAATTGTAAACAAATATGAGAATAATATTGGTGAGATCTAAAAATTCGAGCTATCTTTGATGATTTAAGATGTATCAAGTGACGTGATCCCAATAAGAAGTCCATTAGTTGAAATTAAAGTTACGGAAATTTGGAGGTCGGTCCCCCTATATAGACTTATTTGAAAATAAATTCGGCAAGAAAATTTATTTAGTTTTAAGTCCATTTTTTTTGTCACGTTTACTATTGTATCCCTACCTTGTACAATAGCAACAAACGACGTATAATAGTTATAGAAAGTCACATAGATTAGATCATTGAAGTATATATGGAAACCGTTGATTAAGTTATATATGCAAATCATTTATTAAATATTCTAATAATTAACAGAAGTTTTATATGTAATGTATATATTTTGATAGTTATATATAGAAGCTTGATATACGAATAAATCATTAGTATATTAAGTGAAATTTAGATTACAAGATTTTTTTAACAATTCAAATTCAATAGTAACATCATACAAGCATAGGGTGTCACTGTAGCATAACGTTATATTATTAATATCTTGACTAACATATAGTAACATGATACAAAATTACCAAGCATAATAGATATATAACAATTTTCAAGAAATATGTGCAAAAGTAATATAAACAGTGCCACCCAATTGGCTAATGTAAACATAGTAACATCAGTTTAGTAACACTAATTTCTTAACTGAATCTTAATAACATCATTTTTAGTAACCTCAGTCAAACATAGTTTTGAGTTTCCATATTACGATTTTATAGATTGAACATTACATTATACATAACATTATAAGTCCATTATAATGTTACTAAGTTGATATTACTATGTTTACATAAGCTAATTGGATGACACTGTTCATGTTACTTTTACACATAATTCTTGATCATTATTTTATATCTATTACGCTTGGTAATTTTGAATCATGTTACTATATGCTGGTTAGGATTGATAATATAATGTCATACTACAGTGTCACCTTATGCTCGTATTATGTTACTATATGTTTATATCATGTTATTATTGAATTTAAATTGTTAAGGAAATCTTGTTATATGAATTTCACTTAATATATCAACGATTTATTCGTACATTAACCTTTCAAATATAACTATCAGAATATATACATCTCATATAAAAGTTTAGTTAATTATCAGAATATTTAATACATGGTTTCTATATATAACTCAATTAATGATTTTCATATATAATTCAATCAACGGTTTCTATATATACTTCAATGATCTAACTTATGTGACTTTCTATAACTAGACCAAAATAACATCATTAGGAGTAATTTTGAGATTTAGAAAAAAAAATAGTAGACTTAAGTACCTACATATAAGTTTAAACGCGGACTTAACCCCAAATAAGTTTCTTTTTCGGACTAAAGTTATTATAAGTCTATCGAGGGAAACTCACCTCCAATTTTCACTTAAAGTAAATTATTGGATTTTGTCAAGTACCACATTTCTAGCTAGAATCTATTACCAATGTATAATCATTTTTGAACAAATTTACCGATCTACGACATTTTTAAACTTATTTACCAAATTGTGTTTTTAAAAACGGATTCAATAACTCCATTTTTGTTAAAAGCCGATTCAACAGAAAGCGGGGAAAAAAAATTTGGGCAATGAGAAAGGCATGTTTTGTAAACACGTTTTTTATGATTTTTTGTGAAAAGCGTGTTTTTTAAATACGAATTTTACGGTTTTTTGTGAACATCCATCTCAACAAGTTTTTGCAAGTACACACAAGCACCAAAAGCCACCATTACGACATTTCTTCGAATGCACAAGCGAAGCCAATATCGAAACAAGGTATTTCTTGTCCACATTGAATCCTACAAAAAATCAAAGTAAACCCCAAATTATGTTTTCTGGGATATTTGCAGTAATCCTAATCAAATGGGTTTAATCATTGTAAACTCTGCAAAAAATCAAAGAGCAGAGCAAACTCTGTTCAAGCCACCAAAACCATGAGAAAAATTTGGATAATTAACCATCTAAGAGTCCAGAAATGGAGAGTTCATGTCAAGATAGCAACAATGGCAAAAAACCCCTGAACGAGATGAAGGTTTTGAGCAAAAACCCAAACCCAAGTTCAAAACGACGACGACAACCCTTTTCATCGATGTACAGAGGAGTTAGGTAGCGGAAATGGGGCAAAATGGGCGACAGAGATTCACGACCCATTTCAAAGGAGGAGGATTTGGTTGGGGACTTATGATACTTGTGAGGACGCAGCTAAGGCATATGATATGAAGAGGCTTGAATTTGAGTCTATGGCCTCCTCAGGTTTTGTCTCTCAACCTTGTGATCAAAACCACCCTGCTGTTTCTTAGGACCCTGGGAGATGGATGTTTTCTTCACACCAGTTGAAACACGTTAAAAGAGTGGTTAGTAACCATGCTTTTAACGTGTTTCAGCTCATTATTTTAAACCACGGTTTTTATTTCAAAGCGGGATCATTGATCCCATTTTTTAACAAAAGCGGAATTGCTAAGTACGCTTTTTAATAAAAGCAAAATTATTGACTCTACTTTAAAAAGTGTCATATTTTAATAAATAAGTTTAAAAATACCGTAAATTGATAAATTTGTTCAAAATGACTGTACATTAGTAATAAATTCTTTCTAGTTAAGTCATCAAATTAAAAGAAATTTTTAAATCTAAGTAGCATACTTAAATCAGTCAGTTCTCTCTTTCCCCCCTTCCCGATCATGTTCTCTTTTCTATTTCATTTTAAAATGAACAAAAACCAAGCTTGACATTTGAAATTCTTATTTTAAAGTTATAGTTTGAACTTTCAAAGTTTAAGATTGAAACTAATAGCGTCGAGTAAGCACCACAAATTAAAATTTGAACAAACTGAAAATTCAAATGAAATTGCATATCTATATTTGAATTCTAAATATAGAGTTTGATGGACTAAAAATGTTGGTTTTGCTCTTGTTTGAGGTATACTATTGAAAAACACTTCTCAATATCCTAGATTTGTCTTGTCTTTACGGATGAAGGAATAATGTGTATGAATGGAGTTGTTGAAGGGTATTCAATTATTCTAATTATAAAAAATGTATAGTTTTGTCGTCGTATATTTGTCTATGGGCAATATTGTCAATTATTTTTTTTTTCATGATATTGATTTTACGTATAATATAAATATAGATATAGAGATAAGTATGAATAACATTTATTATTTCTTTACTTTTTAAAAAAAAAAAAATTATAGAGGCCCTATTTTGATAGTTAATTGCTAATTAGGTCCAAACAATATATAATTTTTTTTTTTTTGGCACCTTGAAAATGCATTTGATACAGAGGAGCAACCACATTTCCAGAGGATAAATATTTATATATAATATATAGTAATTGAATGATGGAGAGACAACTTGAAAATCTTCTCTCTCGATTTTATAAGTTATCAAGAAATTTAACTATTTGTTATTAGAAAGAACACTAGTTTTCACCAACCAAATTATCTCATATGAACTTTGTGTAACCACTCAAAATTAGTTTTTTTAAATAAAATCAATTAAGCATATTAGTGAGTAATTTCTAACCATGTTAGGGGTGGAGGTGGGAAGATTTTGCAAGTTTAGTGCATATCACAAATTTGAATATTTTTGTGGGAACCGATTGAAAACAAGGATGATCTTTAAATGTGCAACTTGAAAAGTAAGAAGCATGGACACGAATATATGATACGAATACGGTACGACTTGAACACGCTTATATGATATTTTTTAAAAAAGTAGGATACAGACACGTTGGAGATACACTACAAAAAATTATATTTTATATATAATATTATATAATTTATTGTAAATATAATGATAATGATATACAATTTATAAAAAAATTAGTATTTTATGATAATAAAACCAAATGTCTAGTCATTTGTGTAAATTTTTAGATTAAAACATCTTCATTATAATTAATAATCATCAATTTTTTTTTTGTAGACAATCTGTACCTAATATATAATTTAAATAATTACTCTCATTTTCTCAATTCCTCTTTTTTAAAAATTTTATGCATATTTTGTTTTCATTATTATATTTTGAGTACAACTTTAATATGTCTAGTATTAGTAATTACATATTCTCAAAATTTTAAGTTTTGTTAATCACATTTCAACAAATGTCTATTGTTTAGTAGTAGACACGTCACCAAAGAAGTGTCTGACACGTGTCCAAAATTAAAATTTTATCATTTAATTATGGACACGGATAAAAGAATATCGGACACGTGTCCGAGAGTGTCAAAAGAGTGTCGATGTCGAACACAGATCTGCCACATTCTCGAAAGTGTATGTGCTTCGTAGCTTGAAACAATAGTTGGACTTACATTTGATGTACTGAGTAGGACTTGGATAAAAAATCTCAATTTAGTATAAATTTTGACAGATCCAACCCGAAATAGAGAATTCGAGTCCAACCCTATTTTTATAAGTTTATGTAGTGTAACCTGAATGAAATCAAAATCTCAATCCGGATATTGAGTTCAAGTTGCACCTTGAGTTCAATTAGTGGGGGACACGAAGTCTATTTTGGAGGATATTGGGGACGAGTGAAAGATTTGATAAAAAGAGTTATGGAAGTTTTCGCCGTCCAATTTGACAGAAATAAGTTGGCCAATGTTTGGAGCTATGAAGGTAGGTGCAGAAGAGGTCTCAGGTGAAGAAGCCATTTGAAAAGAAATTAGAGAAGGAAATCGTGAGCCTTAGATGGCTCTGATACCATGAAAGATTTGATAAAAAGAATTATGAAAGTTTTGGTGTTCAATACCAAAACTGTATATCATTCGATGTTTATATAGATACGATAGAAGATATAAAAGATCGAAGATTGAGTACAAATTAGTAGTATAAAAAATAGAGTACCAAGCAAAACAGAATAAGCATCCTTATCCTAACCATTAGCAGATATATCAGATCTTAAGCATTCTTATCATAAGTAGATGTATAAGGATCACCCTTATCATGTAGAGATAAGCTTGTACTAGGATCACATTGAAGAACCGCAACAGTAGGTTGGTTAACACTCCCCCGCAAGCTAAAAGGGAGAAAAAGTACCATCAACTTGTCTCGACATCGAGTAAAACGAGCCGAAGGAAGACCTTTTGTAAATATATTAGCTACTTGATCTCGAGTGTTAATGTACTTAACAACAATATCCCTATTCAACACATTCTGTCGAATTTAATGGAAGTCAACCTCAATATACTTAGTACGAGCAAGAAAAATCGGATTCGATGCTAAAGCAATCACACCAACATTATCACACCATAAGACAAGAGGTGAGGAAAGTGGAATCTGTAGGTCGCAAAACAACATGCAAAGCCAATATAATTTAGCTGTAGTAAGAGATAATGCTTGATACTCGGCTTCAGTGCTCGATTGAGAGACAACAGATAGTTTCTTGGCCGACCGAGAAATCAGATTTGAACCCAAAAACACACCATAACCAGACGTGGATCGCCGATCATTAGGATCACCAACCCAATCCGAATCACAAAAATCTTGTAGATTAAGATCGCCCTTCGTGTACCAACGACCATAATCAATAGTCCCTTTAAGATATCGCAAAACACGCTTGGTAGCTAACCAATGGGTGGTGGAAGGCTGATGCATGTATTGACAAAGTTGATTAATTGCATAGGAAATATCAGGACGCGTAAGGGTGCAGTATTGTAAAACACCTACAATGCTACGATATTCGGTTGCATCATTATCCGAAAGGAGATCACCTTCTAGAGAAGAGGGCTTTGAGCCAAGAATGCTAGGAGATGCAATTGGTTTAGCACCCACCATTCGGGCTCGATGGAGAAGATCACCAATGTACTTGGATTGGCGCAGGTGAAGACCTTGTGCGCCCCAAAAGGCTTGATTTCCAAGGAAGAAATTCAATTGTCCCATATACTTGAGTCGAAACTCTTGTTGAAGAATAGTGATAATAGAAATGATAATTGAATTGTGTGTCCCTGTCACCAAAATATCATCAACGTATACTAAAATGAATACATGTATAGCATCCTTATGAAGTGAAAACAAGGAGGAGTCAACTGAAGACAAGGTGAATCCAAGTTCTAGTAGAGAATCACAAAGGCGAGTGAACCAAGCACGTGGTGCTTGTTTCAACCCGTAAAGAGCTTTGCGCAATCGACATACATGATCTGGACAGTGAGTGTCAACAAAGCCTTGTGGCTGCTCCATATAAACATCCTCAGTTAAAAAACCATTGAGAAAGGCATTAGAGACATCTAATTGACGAACATCCCAATCAAAGTGAATGGCCAAAGTTAAGGGAACTCGAACAATGGATGGTTTAATGATTAGACTAAAAGTCTCAGTAAAGTCGATGCCACTACGTTGATCAAAGCCCTTAGCAACCAATCGAGCTTTGTCGCGATCAATAGAGCCATCTTGATTTTGTTTTATACGATAAACCCACTTATTTCGGACTATGTTATGATTTGAAGGCCTCCGACATAGTGACCAAGTACCATTGACAATTAAGGCGTCAACTCCTCTCTTATTGCGTTACGTCATTCTGGTAATAAGATAGCTTTGGAGCAGTAGGTTGGTTCAAAGGGTAGGGTGATGGTATGGAAGGCACGAAAAGGATGTTTTGTAGAATAGTACATGTGATAATCTGGAAATGATTTTGGTTTTAGAGTGCTAGTTTGTGAACGAGTGACAGCCTGTGAGGAAAGAGGCATAGAATCAACAGGAGGATTTTTGAAAACTATAGAGGAAGATGATAGAAGGGTAGGGTCAGCGATGTGCAAGCATGAAGACTTGATTTCAGAATCTGGGAAGGCTGCACTTGGTGGACAAATGACAGTATTCAAAGTCTCATCTAAAGGCAGTTGAGGAGTAGAAGTATCCAAGGTTTTTGAAAGTGAGTGATCATTGGATAGAGAAGTAGTTGGTGAAGATGTATCCAAGTTATTTGGTGCTATGTGAGAGGGGTTTGAAGATGGAAGTGATCCAGATTAGGTATTAGTGATTTCAAGAGGAGGAAATGTATTGATTGAACATTGAGACACAAAGCTAGATGGAAGTAATGGATAGAGAGGAGACTTACCCTTAGCTGCAGGAATAGTGCCTCATCAAACACAACATTTCTTGAGATATAGACTGTGCGAGTAGTGGGATCGTAACATCTGTACCCACGATGTGATGAGCTATAACTAATAAAGATGCATTGCTTGTTTCGAAACATGAGTTTTTTTGTGTTATATGGTCGTAATAAAGGATAACAAGCATAGTCGAAGGACTTGAGAAATAAATAATTTGGGAATTTTCCAAATAATTGAGAGAATGGAGAGGCATTGTTCAACGTAGGAGATGGTAGCCTATTTATTACATATAATGATGTTAAAAATGCATCAACCCAAAAAAGCATTGGCAAATTAGACTGTGCAAGAAGTGACAAACCCATTTCTGTTATGTGTCGATGCTTCCTTTCAGCTAAACCATTTTGTTGGGATGTGTAGGGACAACTGAGGCGAAGGAGAATGCCACTATTTGACAAAAAGGTTTTAAATACATTTAAAATGTATTCACCTCTATTGTCCGTTTGAAATTGTTTGATGCGGGAAGAAAACTGATTTTCTACCAAGATTTTAAACTTGATAAAATAGGAGAACACATCTGATTTAGATTGTAATGGGTACATCCATGTGAATCTCGAAAACTCTTCAATAAATATAACATAATAGAGACAACCACCAATTGATTTAGTTGAATAAGCCCACATATCTGAATGAATAAGTTCAAGAGGAAAAGAAGAAATTCTAGATGACACTACAAAGGGTAATTGTTTTGCTTTGCCTAATTGGTAAGGTTCGCATACACCAGTCTTATTCAAAGAACCACAAAATGGTAACTATAATCTCTAATCAAACGAGAAATAAGAGAATGCGAGGAATGACCCAATTGGGACTGCCACACATTGACTGGGACTTTAACACCAAGGAAAGTAGTGAAGTTGTTGTGTTTGTGAGGAGCTGATTTCCTTAGGTGAATAGGGTACATGCCTATTTCACTCTGCCCTTGTAACAACATTCGACCCGTTTGCAAATTATGAACAAAATAATGAGAACCACTGAGAATAAAATAACAATGGTTATCAATGCAGAACTCATTAATGGATAGCAAGTTTGCGAAAGCTTGAGGACAATGCAATACACGTGGCATGAAAAGAGATGAGGAATTAGAATCTATAAGGACAGAACCAGTGTGGGCTATCTCCAGGCTAGAGTCGTTACCAACAACAATATTTTCATTCCCAGTGTATGGCTGCAAAAGAGAGAGGTGATCGAGATGGGCAATAATGTGTTGATTGGCTCCACTACTAGCATACCAAGTATCACCATGTGCAGTAACATTAATCTTTGCCATTAATGCGGTGTTTGTTCGAGCAACCATCTCAGCTAACTGATGAGGTGGATGGCAACCTTGGTAGGAGTAATCAAAACGATGAAAACAATCAAGTGCTTTATGACTGGTTTTGCCGCAAATCTGACAAAAGTCTTGATTGTTTGAATCACCAAGTATGGGTTGGTGTGTACCAGCAGGTTGTTGTCTAGCAGAAACTTGATTGGGGGGTGCCTTTGAAGAATTTTTGCCCTTAGTGTTCCGTTGATATGAATGTGGAGATTGACGAGCAGCTAAAGAAAATGAGGTCTCCAAAGGTACGAAATGCTTGTTTCTCTGGTTGCAATGTTGATAGATTTTTGAAAAGGAATGAAGGCTGACCACTCAAAAGTGTGGATACCAAATCGTCATCATTTACATTTTTGCTAGCAGAATTAAGTTGGTCAACAAGGCTTTTAGCATTAGCTAGATATTCAGAGCATGATCGATTCTCTGTTGGTTTTTTTTTTTGTGGAGTCTAGTTTGTATATGTGATGCGGATGATGACCCGATCCGAAGTAATGAGCCGCTCTGTATTCAACTCTCTCAATAATGAAATCCCTGCAGCTTCGTGGACGTAGGCAAATTGCCGAACCACGTAAAATCTGTGCCTTGTTCTTTCTTGTTTTCTTATTGCTTTATATATTGATTTGTTCTTCGATTGTGTGTGTTTGTTAGTGGATTTAAATCGCATTTAATCCCAACATTCTCTTGATGTAAGCTTCGAAGTTGACGTTGAAGTAGATTAATCCATGACCGGGACTGGGAAGCAAATCGAGCTGAGAGAGAATGCCATGCCTGTTTTGCTGTAGTGAGGCCATACATGGTAGATAAAACTTTAGGCGACAAAGTAGCATTGATCCAAGAAAGAACAAATTGGTCTTTCTTGTTCCACAACAAGTATTCTGGATTAATATCACCAGTGGATTTGCCATTTGCTGGGGGAAGATGTTGATCAGGGCACAGTTCAAAACAATCTACGAAACCCATTAGATTGTTTGATTTCAACACTGGAATAAATTGTGACAGCCATTGAAGGTAGTTTTTGCCATCCAATTCGACGGAGATAAGTTGGCCAATGTTTGGAGCTATGAAGGCTGGTGCGGAAGAGGTCTCAGGTGAAGAAGCCATTTGAGAAGAAATTAGAGAAGGAAAGCATGAGCCTTAGATGGCTCTGATACCATGAAAGATTTGATAAAAAGAATTATGGAAGTTTTGGTGTTCAATACCAAAACAGTATATCATTCAATGTTTATATAGATACGACATGAGATACAAAAGATTGAAGATTGAGTACAAATTAGTAGTATCAAAAACAGAGTCCTAAGCAAAATAGAATAAGCATCCTTATCCTAACAATTAGCAGATATATCAGACCTTAAGCATCCTTATCATGAGTAGATGTATCAGGATCACCCTTATTATGTAGAGGTAAGCTTGTACTAGGATCACATTGAAGAACCAAAACAGTAGGTTGGTTAACAACGAGGAGAAAATTTTTTCTGAATGTGTTATGTTCGTCAGTAATACTATGTTGACCAAATTACCGTATGTTCATTGAGCGAATCCAACAGATGGCAGCAAACATAAATGTCTTCTCCCTACATGGGTTCGACACTCTGCTAATGGTGTAGCCGATAGTTTAGCTCGTTCTTCTTTACAATGCAACGATTCCATCAGTTGTCGAGTGGAATATCCAAACTTCCTGGGTCCTCTTCTTTGCAATGATGTTTATGTATAGTATTTTCAATAAAAGTTATGCCGTTTCAAATCAAAAAAAAAAAAAAAGCATGGCTGCACACACACTTGTTATTAATCCTATCACCTAATCCTCAATGCCGCCCGCGAGGACAAATCATGATTTCGCACCTTATTACGAGAGAGAGAGAGAGAGAGAGAGTGTGTCAAATTAACCAGTTAACATCAACATAATTTGTTTTAAAAGATCGAGGAAACTTTCAACACAGCTGGTCTATGGTCTTTAACTATACCAAAAATTAGGGTTGGTTGCTGCTATATATAATCTTTACTTTACACACAGATATGATAAACAACTACATACAAGAAACTGAAATATTCTGATGCACCCTAACCCTGCTGTCATCCATTTTACAGGAAATATGGGCATTTGTCAATTTATATATGCCTGTGAGCTATAAGTTCGGTTTGCTAACGACACCATCTTTGGAGATATACATATATATTAGTAGAAATAGTGAATAATTCATATTCATTAGACTCAAAAGATAATTGATCAGTGGGCAAAACGAAGTAGAGCTCAGTGCAATGAAGTGAAGCGGAGCATATTGACTAGTGCTTTAGGATTACGTTTATGTTCATATAGTGGAATCAGCCGTTCTCGTAGATTTAGGCGAAATTTCTATGGAACCAAGTAAATCTAGTATTCTATGTTTTTTAATTGGTCACCACACTACATGTTCCAAATAATTAGTGTTATGTTATGTACGAGACCACAAATAAATACAAAAGCGATCCTTATAGGTGTAACTTGTAAGGATCAGTCCGTAGCCACCCAATCATGACCTAAAATATTCATTTTGTAAGTTATGAGTTTTAGTTTAAGTTTAAGTTATGTAAGTCAAGTTCAACCAGAGTTTATATATTTAAGCATGGACGATTCTCAAATTAAAGCCGAGATAAACTTGAGTTGATGATTTTATAATAATTTAGATTAGACTCGAATTAATCCCGCAACCCGCTCAAAGAAAATTATTTCATCGTATTAATGTTTTTTTTTAGAATACATCGTATTAATGTTGAATTAATAAAAATATCCTTAATCAGAGTTTGTTACAATTTGATTTTATCAGTTGGGGGGTTATAATAATAAATGTGTAAAATAATATGTTTGAGTTGGATTATAATACCACTTCTCTTGATGGTATTAAAAAACTTTTCTAATGCAATCGATCGTATAAAAAATATACGATAAGTATATATTTTTAAAATTAATACGGTATCAAATTTACTTACTAAATAAAGAATTAGACTCAATTAAATAAAAAATAAAATAATATAATATTTAATTTTCTCATAATACGTCTGTCAAGCAAGCCCATTGTGTTGGTGTGTAGGTTTGGGGGTTGAGAGCTAGAGGAAACTTTGAACAAGCCCACGTTCCTTAACACAAGCAAAAAATAAGGGTTAGTTGCTGTTCTAATGTTTTTTATTTTGCTATTGGCTCTAATGTTTACTTTATCCACAGATATGGGCATTTGTATAATGTCACTCTTTTGAAGATTGTACTCTACTCTTCTTTGGAAACTCCTCTCTCGGGCTTTTGATTCATTTAGAATTTATTGTAATAGTGATCGATCGTTGCATGTCAAAATAAATATTATTAGGGCAAAAAAAAATCTTAATCCAATCTAAATTTTGGCAAACCTAACCCAATTCCGGCATAACCAAAGTTTTATTTTTATTTTATAACAATACAATCAACCTTAAAATGAATTCAAATCTCGGTTAAAAAATTAAATTCAAATTTTAACATGAGTTTTATGATCCAAGTTCAACCCAAATACAAGCAATACGCCGGTTAAATTTAGGATTGAAATCAAATTTAAGTTGAAAGTTGTGTAAACTTCGGCCGAGGTTGGATTAATCTCTAAACCTGTCCGAGTTGCACCCCTTGGCTAAGACTCTCGAACAAACTTTTCTGATCAAATTGCATAATGAATTTGTACTTTTTAACTCGTATGCATTGCATGTTCCAAAAAAAAAAACTAAAAAACTTGTAGGTATTGTTATTTAGACTTGTTCAGTTTAGAATTTGGCATGCACAACACACTTTTTCAAATCCTATCATGTAATCCTCAATGCCACTCACCAGGACAAATTTTGATTTCCACAACTTATAATCATACAGAGAGAGAGAGAATGTCAAATGGCATGCTTAAGCCCATGGCCAAAATCTGATTAAATAAAGCACTATTGATGTTAGCTGGTTAATTACTTTATATCACTTAGTGGGTGCATGTAGGATGAAAGATGGAGGAAACTTTCAACACAGATGGTCTGTGGTCCTTGGCTCTACCAAAAATAATGGGTTGATTGCTGCTATAATGTTTACTTTATACACAGACATGAGTCACATGACAAACAACTACATACAAGAAAGTGATTTATTCTTCAGAAATTTTGTCTGCTGCACCCTACTGTTATCCAGTTTACAGGAAATATGAGCATTTGTCATTTTATGTATGCCCGTAAGCCAAGTTTGGTTTGTTAAATAGGAAAACAACTTCGGATACATTAGTATTGGAAGTTGTTCATAGTACATAGTTACTAACCTCGATCAAAAGATAGTTGATCAGTGGGCAGAACGAAGAAGTGGAGCTCAGTACAACAAAGGGAAGCGAAGCATATTGACTGGTGCTTTGGGATAAGGTTTAAGTGATTGATCGTGTTGGTTAAGAGATTTTCAACTGGTGCCTATAAATAAGTAATAATCCTACTGAAATTCTTATACGGTGGAATTAGCTATTCCCGTAATCGTTCAAAATAACTAGTGTTATGTAAGACCAGACCAACATGTTCATATTTTTTTTTCTTGATTGGTCACCGCACTGCATGTTCAAAATAATTAGAATTATGTACGACACTGCAAATAAATAACAAAACACATAATACACAATTTACAACTACAAAACCCATGTCCATGGACAAAATGAAATGGCAAAGTTTTAATGACAAAGATGAAAATTAAAAATAGGATTAATTGCATTGGAGGTCCTCAAAGTATGGAGTTTGTCTCATTTTTGGTCATTGAAATATTAAATATTTTCTATATAGTCCATCAAACAGACAAGGTCCAGATTGTTAACGATTTTTTATCATAAACTAGTCACGTGATACTTAAATATGAATAAAAAAATAATTTTGATAATCCTTGACCAAATTTTTACTCAAATTTTGATTAAATAGCTACAAAAATTACACAGTTTTGATCATGAACTATCTAAAGTTTTGTCAAAAGTTACCAATATTATACATTTTGTATTAAGAGTTATCCAAATTTTGTTTAAGAACTATCAAAAATATTTTTTGTCCCTATTTAAGTATTACGTGATAAATTTATGATAAAAAATCGTGAGCAATCTCTGTACGTTATCTACTTGAAAGACCATATAGAAACATATTCAATATTTCACGGATCAAAATGATACAATTGAAACATTAAAGACCAAAATGAGACAAGTCACATACTTTAAGGACCTCCAGCACAATTAACTCTTAAAAATAATTATTTCAAACGAAAAAAAAACAAAAGACAAAAGACAAATTAAACTAACCCGAATTTATAACACTTATAACCACACCAATTTAAAAACAAGGTCCGGAATCATACGCTCTTATGAATTAGAGAGGAATATAAGACATAATTTCTATGGTGAGCGAATTTTCCGGATGGAGAATTCATGTTTTGTATATTAGCTTGGCCATATGTGCCGCCCGCAGTGAAGACCAAGTCACCAAGATAGTACAAGTAGCAAGAGAGTGTGACATTTGAACATACACATGATAGCCGGCAACTTTGTCACTTGACATTATATACCACCCTATATTCCTTTCTCTCCCCCTTCTCTCTCTGTCTTCAATCATGTGATTTCATGCAAAAAGGGGGAAGCAGTGAAAGGCTAGCATAATGGTTGTGGAAAGAAAGAGAATGAGGTGAGGATTATAGTTGTTTCAAACGTAATTTTTTTGAGCTTGGGAAATTCTAAGTTACAATGGCAAGTAAACAAGCGGGTTCACCGGCATTAGCGCCTTCGAAGATGAAAAGTGGAGGCTTTGTTCTTGGTCATATATGGGGTTGGCTTTTGATTGGCATCGTAACGGTCTTCTTTGGTGGCTTGTTATTTTTCTGTTTCAAGAGGAAGCTCTATGCTAATTGCAGGCTGCGTCGGAATCAAAAAGGTTAGTCTCTTGCTGGGAGATTAGTAGTTACCTAATCTCTAGTGTTACAAGAGCATTATCTTCTAAATTAGATTTCCCTTGCATATTTTTTTTGTGAGTCTTTTCATGGGAAGCCACCGGGCATGTCTTGAATTACATTGTATATCCAAATATCATTTTTACAAAAAAAAAAACCTGATCATGTGCACTTGACAACTGAAATTATTTATGGTGAAGTTGAAACAAAATGCGTTTAATTTCTCCTTTCGCGCGCTGTTATCTGTCGGTTTTTAGTTCTGTATATTCATGTTATTCAAGTGCTGACCAAATTTAAAGGCTGTAATGATCATATGTATTCAAAAGACTGATCAAATTTCATGGGAAAATTAGGAAATTTAAATGCTGAGAAAAAGAGGTTGAGGCAATTCCAGTTGGAAGAACTAGAGAAGGCCACCAATAATTTCAGCAAAGATTGCTGGGTTGGGTCTGGTGCTTTTGGAGATGTCTACCAAGGAAAGTTTGATGTAGAGGGAACACTAGCAATCAAGAAGGCCAATGCTGATTCATACACAAGCACCGAAGAATTTAGAAATGGTACGCCTCAACAACTTGCTTTCTGCACAGGCCATTGAGTTTTTATCAAGTATATGTTTTTGAGTAATTGACTTGGATGAAGCTAATTTGAAACAGAGGTCAGGTTACTTTCAAAAGTGAAGCATAGGAACCTTGTAGGTCTGGTGGGATTCTGTGAACAACCTGGTATGTAAAACAATACCCTTCCAATCAGTAAACTGTTTTAAATCTAGACTAGTAATAACAATATCGCGATGCAATGAGGAAAATGGTGTGCAAGCACAAATTAAACCAGAGTGTACAGCGTATACTAATACCGATGATATTAATAACTGCATGTTGATTATAGCCATATAAAGGCATATGTGCATATAACTATTTTTGTGATCACCAACCTATTTTCTGCACAAAAATTATGGAAAAACCCTCTTAGTCATTGGATATGCTTTCCACAGGACAAAAAGGAGCTAAAGTACTGGTTTACGAGTATGTTCCAAATGGCTCACTGCTTGACTACATCATGGGTAAATTTCATTTTTGTTAAATTTTTCCCCTAATGCTTCATGATTTGTTGTATTAATTTCTGATCATCGCCGTTCTAGGAAGGGGAGGGAGGAGCTTAACTTGGAGGCAAAGAGTAAACATAGCCATTAGAGCAGCTAAAGGTAGGTTTCTTGCTTAGTCAATATTGCCATTGACTAGTAAAAATCAGAAGGAAGATCCTCTGAGTAACGTTACTAAAATATATGTTTTTCATATGGAATTTTATGCTCCAGGCATAGCTCATCTTCATGAAGGAATCACCCCAAGTATAATCCACAGGGATATAAAACCAAGTAACATCTTGATCGGAGAGGGGTTCGAGGCCAAGGTTTCAGATTTCGGGCTGGTGAAATCAGGTCCCATAGGGGATCAATCTCATGTTAGTAGCCAGATAAAAGGGACACCAGGGTATCTTGACCCAGCCTATTGCTCAAGTTTTCATTTGTCTCCATTCAGTGATGTTTACAGCTTTGGAGTCATACTTCTACAACTTGTTGCTGGTCGACCTGCTGTTGATACCTCTAGAAGCCATTCTAATTATCATATTATTGAATGGGTAAGTGAAAAGCCAGAAAACATTTCAGCATCTCATTGATTTTGTTTTGCATTTGCATTGCATTTCAAAGGTCCTTGTTTACATCAACATGGACTGAGGTGGTGGTGGTGATCTACAAAGTATGCTGTCTACTTATCCAATTTGTTGACTCAGTCCACTTTATTCAATCAACATCAGGCATCTTTGGGTATCTAATCTTGATCAGAATCCGGATCTAATTAGTCGGATAAGAATTGATATTTTTTATCAATAATCCAAACTTGAATCCATTATACGATGTTCCATGGATTCAGATTTTGGATTCTAGAATCCGTTTGTTGACCGGATTTGAGTATGATCTATGAAAATAATATCTATCGAATATTTGGGTCGAATTTGACTCGGGCTTTTTTTTCATCGGAATCAATTCAACTCGTTGACAGGGCAAGTCAACATATTATTGCATCAGTATTTTGAACCTCTTTTCAATATTAAATTGTAGTCCAGGCCAAGCTTGGAGAGAGGGAATGTTGATGAAATCCTAGATGCTAGTCTTCTATTAGAGCCCTGCAACATGGAAATGATGCTAAAGATGGGACTTCTTGGCCTAAGATGTGTGGTGAAGGTTCCCAAACAAAGGCCTACAATGACTCAAGTGTGGCAAGAGTTAGAGGCAGCTCTCCATTCATCAGACAACTTCATAAACAACCAACCATCAAAGAGTGCCCGGAGATCAGTTGGTGTCTCCAGTCAATCCACAGATCGTGGGAGTTACCGATCAGTGGATCAGGATTATTCCCAGAACTCTGTCAGCATAGATGGTATTGGACTACAGAGATTTCATGTTGAGATGGATAGCCTCTCTTTTCAAAGCGCAAGTTTGAGGTGTTTAGAGACTAATAGCATTAGCATCGACGCTGATAAGAGCAACTTGAGAGGAATAATGGAAGAAACGAGTATCAGTGTAGATGAGGATTTCAGCATTCCTCGCGATTAAACCGAGATTTGTTCTATAAATTGTGAATATGTGTGATGTATGTTAATTGTTTTTTTTTTTTTTTTTGGTATTAAAATGAGTGCATAGCTACTTAGTCCAGTGATTGAGGAGCTTCAAATACTTGTATCCTAACACAATTCAAATCTATCAAGTCATACTTTGGAATGATCGCAAGTACTCTTCCACCTAAGTGATGAATCACGAGTTTAAATTCGGAAATTAGTCTCTCTCCAAAATAACGATAATGCTACTTACTATTTACCTTTCTTGCAGAGGGTATGACAATATTGACATTTTAGCCATTTTATGATATTACTAATCGCTATGTGATCCATTGACCAATAAAAGTCTGTAGAGTTATAGTCTGATTATTGATTGCTGCCGGTAGCCGGTAGAGCACACCCTTGTGGGTTCCTTCGGGTCGGCACCCCTCACCCGGAGCCTCTAGGAGTCAAGCCACCTTGTCCTTGATCAAGCTCCTACAAGTCCACATTGTGCCCACTTTGTTTAGACGCGTCCTACTCAACGAAGGTATAACTTAGAAATATGAGTCTTAATTTAATACCACTCTGAACACTTAGAAGCTGGTGATGAAACACCAAATAGTGAGAGTCCAAGTAAAATGTTATTCCAAACAATCAGAAGTTGGTGATAAGGATCTAGCATCAAGAATCCTAATCTAACTCTATCATGTACTTCTAAGACCTGGTGACAAGGTTGAGCTAATCAATCTAGAGTTCAAGTTTCTTTGAGACACATCTCCCCATTGCTATAAATAAAGGTTTCTGAGTATCAAGTAATTCATTCAATCTTAACCTATTCACTCCATCTTGTTCTTCAACTTGGCCTTCGGCCATTGGTTCACATAAGTATCTCTGGTCTTGCAAGTTATACAAGGCTTCTTTGGTCTTACAAGTTATACAAGGCTTCTTTATTTCCATTCGTACGAGATGGTGACTCTTTGTGCGGAATTTTGCCATCTACACTACAGCAACTAATGCAACTCTGTCACACACACTGGTAGGTCATAGGTGTATCCTGAACTTTAATTGCTTTCAGAAATCTGTAATCTTTGCAATTCTCCATAAAATTTGATTGAAGCAATACAAAATATTGAAATTTCGTTTTGGTGAATAAGTTTTGTCGCCTTGAAAACAAAATTACTGTGAAAAAGTTTTGGAATTAAAATTTTGATTATGAGACCTTGCAATACATTGGACTAAACCTTCCGAAATGTTTTGAATTATCCCAAAACATTGAAATTTCGATCCTCCACCACTGTTTGGTTTTGACATCCAGCAAAACCATGACATTTCAGTCGAAACAAAAAAAAAATTGATCCTAAGCAATAACCTCCCCTAACATTTGAAAGCTGAGTTCTCCCACCAAGCATGCAATAAATATTGTTGTAAATATCATCAGCAAAAGAGGAGAGCAACAAGAGGGAGAGAAAATTCTGATTTCAGGGATCAAGTATTACACCATTTATAAAACAACAAACTCCAAAAGGAGGGAAAAGGAAGGGAAAATAGCCAACTAGAAAAGATTGTCCTCAAGAAACAATCTCTACATACACTTTAAAGCTCCCTTCCCTCATGTTTTCAGTTTTTTTTTCCTCCTTTTGGCTCCGAGTTAAATTTTACATTGTACATCAAAAGAATTAATTAGGGCGCACCTTCCATCCTCTCTCTTGAATCACCACCAGTGTCACAAGAAGTTCCAAGAAGAAAACTGCAAAGGATACAATAGAGGAAGAACTCAAGTGGCTGTAGGGCAAGGAGCTAAAGTTTTTGCAGGGAGGTTCACACCACCCCCTCTAATGGACAAAGTCGGCCCTTTCAGTGAGCTGGCTCTACTCACAAGCCAGGAATCTAGAAATACAACTATGACTGTGATGTCGTCATGAAAATGGCGCCTAACCCCACGATCAATCTTCTTCAGATCAGAGTACCTCATCTCTCTCTTCTTTGCTGCTTCCTGCAAGGCAGCTTTGACAAGTCTCCGAGCACTTCCCTGCATGAACAAAAAGTCAGATAAATGCCTTCTGTTCTTCACTATCTCCTTCTACATGTTCTTAATATGATCTTGCAATCCCATAACTTTAGGTCTATAGGTGTCCAATATCAAAAAAAAAAGTATGTAAGAGCATGGTTTTACACTCCTGTTAAATTCGCACAGTTCTCTTTCGTGGCACACACTATAACTTCATATTAAGCGTGTTCAGATCAAAAGCATAACTTGTGAACCAGAAATCCAAGTCTATCACCTTTTCTTTCAATCCAAACCACCAGGTAAAGGCTCCCACTGAAAAAAACAAAAAATTCTACTCGATCCAGATGTTAGAAAAATAAGTAAATCATTATTTATATTGTAGGTCAAACATGTGTGTTATGCCAAAATAGATTTATTAGTTATGATTGCTTCAATAAAATAAAATTGTGAGAACCAAAAACATATATCTTTAATATCAGGACAAAGAAATTAAAAAATCACTTAACAGAAGCATATAGAATTAACAGTACATAAAATTCATGTATGAAATATATTGTATTAGCACTAATGCAATAGTTATTGGCACATTTAACACGACGAATGTAGAGACCTAGAATGATGGCTACCAGTCAACCTAACAGACAAAATTCATTTGAGGTTAAATGATACCAATAATTCAGGAAGATCACCTTCAAGTCCCACGAAATCTTATCAGTAACTTCAAATTCCAATTGACGGAAATAGTTAAAAACCATATCAACTAAATTAGAAGCCATATTCAGCGAGATAAATATCTTACATTGTGAGGGTGATTCTGTACAATATCAACAGCTTCCTGATTGCTAAGATGCTCCCAAAGGCCATCAGAAGCAAATATGAGGAACTGATCATGTGGCTGGACTTCATGCACAGAAATGGATGGTTCAGCGCTCAAGATGGGCCTTGTAAATGGTTCACGAAGGCGAAACTTTGCATACAAAGGCTCTCTGTTGAATTCAGGTTTTTTAAGGTACACATCACCAATGGATCTAGAAATCTGCAACACAAATTCCGACAAATAAGAAAAGACACATCGATGTCACCATAATCATGTCCTGCCATTTAGGAATAAACATTTCTGTAAGTCTAGCATTTGAACACTGTAAAGTGGGCATTCCCGTACCAAGTGGCTGAAAAACTAACACAAACGTAGGATTTCCAAATTCATGCAGTTGTAACAAAATGTAATGGACATGATGGGTTAGAAACTTGGAGGTTCTACTCTATAGTGTGGCATGCACTGAAAACATTGTATCCACCACTAAGAAGAGTAAGTGAGAGAGTAAGGCAAGTGCAAAGAAATGACACAATATGCAACTGGGCCTTTGTTGCCAGTGACCAAGAGAGTAGAGTAGCTTCCCTAAGGAACACCTTTTCTGATGCAACACTCCAAGATGATTGATCTAAGAATAACAATCATTTTTTGAGTATCTTGCAGCAGCCATGAATTTTGCTATTACCTCACTCAAAATTGCATCTCGATCTCAAGTATTTCTTTTATTCAACCGATGCAAAACTTTTTGTTCTAGAGTATCTCTCCACAGAAAAAGTTAGATTTACCCTAATTAAGGGTATCCACTTAAAAGGCATATCGCATCCAAAATATACAGGATGCGCACATATGCATATGCTCATTCCAATAGTAAAGAAGAAAACTACGAGCACAAGGGAGAACTATAGGAGTAGAGCACAACACTAGAAATCATACATAATTCACTCATGATAAGATGAAACCTACTTATCCATGTAGAGTTTACAGCACTAGTGGCCGGCAATTGTGCGCTCTTAAACTTTGATGCTCTAATTTTGAAAAAAGGAGGAGTAGTGGAAAAAGAAGAAGATGATGATGATGATGATGATGAAGAGACGAGGAATCGAAAAGAAAAATCAACTACCTAAAACCTATCCTTTCCATATGGAATCAACAGCAAACTGCCTTTACACCCAAACAAAACCCCAAGCAAGCTAGACAACCTAAGTAGGACAACCAGTTGTTGGAACTCTTTCCCTTCAACCCAGGATCCAATGACACAGTTTAAGGGGATTGCATGATAACCAAGGCAGAGATTTCACCAATTTGAGACAAAAGCGTAAGACTCAGAACTAATTCTATTAAGGATTTGAATCAGGTAATCCCTTTAATTTCAGGATTTAATTTTTATTTCCATATTGAAAATTTTCAGAGAAACCAATAAATACTAGGCTTATTGTGAATGGGAAACATCTATATTGATTGATATCATAGCATTGAGTCGAATATATGTTGTCTCTCAACTCTCAGGCTCTTCTTTCTGCTTCTTCCTTTCTCTCTTCAATTCTTTTCCTTTGTGACTGCTGCATCAATAGTTTATATAAGATAAGATATCACTGTCATTAGAAGCTTTAAATGATACAGAAAAATAGTTGGTGCATTTATCTATTTCTTCAAGCTAAAAAGCAAAAAGATAAGAAAGGGTGCAGAAACGAAAACAACAAAGTCAAATATTAAAAGCCCGCAGCTTCGCTTCCAACTTTCAATTGAACAGATAGCATGCTAAACTTATCAAAACATCTACTTAACATGAATGCCAGAGCTCAAAATCCCCCTAAACAATCATAGAAACCACTTAGCATAAAACATGATGCATAACTACTCTTTTCATGATGATAAACAAGATAATGGAAGTCAGAGGAGTGCAACGACAGTAAACTACTGAATGTATTGTATTCTTAGAAATATCATACTGACAAGGTTTTTTCTGGTCTGGAAGAGAAATAACAAGAGATTAGAATAATCAGCGCTGCCCTCCGTCAGTTGGAGGTTGGTCCACCCGAGGAAAGTAAGCAGGTTCTAGTTCAACTAAAACATATTTAAGCAAATCAACTTCAATCAAAATTTTTGATGCAGTCAATCAAAGAGCTCACCTGTATCAGGCCCCTTACACGCCATACATTATGCTTTAAGACTACTATCTGCGAGTCATCCGGATGCAAAGAATGCAACTCCTGTCTGACAGACTCTATGCTCACATTATGCTCTGTTGACAACTGTATCGCAAGGACCTCCCCAGTTGCCTTGACAAGTCTCCCCAAAACAGCACGGGAATCACCAAGATTGGCGATGTAAAGGGTCCCTCCACAGATCACACCAACTAGGCAACAAGAACCAACAGCAGCCATCTGGGGGTTCATTGGCCACTGTTTAGTAACAATAGATAGAAATCCCTCTTCTGTTGCTTGAAATGCTTTTCGAATCACATCCACTGACATAGCCTCTTGCTCTGAGGTGAATCCTGCAATATGCCAATTGCAACCACATAGGTATTGAAACTGTGTTAGTTACGTATTCCAAACACAGCCACAAAGTATGACATGAATTCTATGCCACAGCTAGCTTCCTAATCCTAATAACAGGTTGAACTGAAAGTAAACTACACAACAGCCTGCTATTAAAGACTTAATCATGCTCCGGAGAATCCCACTTACTCTTGAGATGCTGAAAAAGATGGTTATTGATGTAGCGGGAAGTCTCAGGCCCACCATGACCATCGTATACACCAACAAAGGTTCCATATGGGCCAGAATCAAGCAAGCTCAAGGAACCAGACTCAACCTGGCTTTGATCCTCGAGCAAATTGTTAGCCTGGACAACAGCCATCGAGAATTCACCAAGCAAGTGCTGTCCACTGTCCTTATACCAAAGAAGCCCATCTTGCCGGCCGGCAGTGTCTGAACCAGAGTGCACGTATCGCTCCGATGACTGACACCAACAGGCCTTCAAATAATTTATCAACCTTGATAACATCCCTCATCTCACCCCGGATTACCTTCAATTTCTCAACATCCAAAATGGATGCAAGGAGCACTCCAACTAAAATCCTCCCACCAGCCTCTTTCCTTACAGACCAAAGACAGAACTATAACAAGAAAAGAATACTAATCAAAGCGCAATTATGAAAACCATCACCACAACAAAATAGACAGTACAATCAATGAACCGGTGACAGATAATAGCTTTCCTAGTAAATTCAACTAAATATATATAAAATCTAAAACCCACATCTATTTCACCTTAAAAAGAACAGAACCATGACCCATATCCTAACGATTTCTAAAAAAATTGAAGACGTAGCAAAGACGACAGCTTATTGTGCAAGAAACAAGAGTCAAATCTACCATCACAGTCCACACTATAATCAGACAATTGTTTGGTCAGACCTACCAATACCAAGAAAAATTTAACGCTCAAACACAGCTACAAAATTCTAGAACACCAGCAATCACATAAACCTCACAGGTATTCTTCTTCTAAATACAATGAAGATATAATACTTACAATATGATTAGGCCTTTCTGTTATGGTTTCTGGTCAGTTATTGAACCACACAAAGGGGAAGGCCGGAGATCAGAAAGACATAAAGCAATCCATTTGATTATGAAAGCGAGTTAGATCTGTAGATCCATCAAATCACCTCCATAGGTATATATATATATATATGGAGGATTTCTGTTTGTGAGTGTTTTTGTTTTTCTCTCTCCTCTTGTTTTTCTGGTTGTGGCTGATGAACAGAGAGAGAGAGAGACGAGGAAGAAGAAGATGGAGAACGAATTTTCTCAATTGGACTGATATTAAACGAACTGAAGAAAAACTCTCGTTTCTCTCTCCTCGCTTTCTCTCTCCGTAGTCTTTCCGGGCAGACAAACCAACAAAATCGATGGCTGAAAGCCAGCAAAGCAAATGGGTTGACAATGGGCTCCACATAGGCCCCTCAAAGTGTAAATTGTTATAATTTGGGGGTTAATTACATTAAAAATCCCTAAAGTATAAAATTTATCTCATTTTTTTTTTCATATTTTAATTATATTCTCTCCGTTCCTAAATATATGTCGTTTAAGATTTTTACACAAAGATTAAGAAAGTTATTAAATAGCTCTAATATGAGTGAAAAATAATTGCACAACATTAAAATACACTTATTCAATACGTAGTGGTAAAGAAATGAATATGAAAGGCACTTAACTTCCACCTAATCTAATGCATTGAAAAGTTAAGGGTAAATTTGGAAGAAAAAATATTAATAATGTTTGGTTTTCATTAAACGACACATATTATGGAATAAAAAAAAATTGGTTAAAACGACAAATATTTAGAAACGGAGTGAGTATTATTTTAGTTTTTAAAATATTGAATATATTTTATGTGGTTCTTTAATCAAATAGGGTTAAAGATTGTTAACGATTTTTTTATTATAAATTTATCACATAATACCTAAAATATTGACAAAAAAATAATTTGGATAACTCTTAACCAAAATTTTACTCAAATTTTAGTTAAAGAACTACCCAAATTATATAATTTTGATCAAGAGCTATCCAAATTTTGGTCAAGAGTTACCCATATTGCACATTTTTAGGCATCACATAATAAGTTTATGATAAAAAATTATTAGCAATTTAGATGTTGTGTGTTTGAGAGATCACATAGGAATATATTCAATACTTCAAAAATTAAAAATAATATAATAAAATATTAAAAACTAAAAATAAAATAAATTTTATACTTAAGGGATATGTAGTGTAATTGACCCTAATTTGGTGAAGAAAAGTTTGATTGAAAGTTGGGGTAAAAACCAAAGTCTCCCCTCATTCCTTGTTATTGTGTTATTGTCTTTATTGTTTACTTTAATCATGTTTATTGGATTATTGTTTGAGTGCCCAGTTTTTCCATAACGTTTGTGTTCACATTTATGTTTTTTTTCTTTTTTTTTTTTAATCTCACTTGCATCGTTATCCAAGGAAGTGAAAATAATTTGTTAAATCTGATAAAAAAATAAAATAATAAAATAATTTGTTAAAAAATAAAATTAAAAAATATATACATTAGAGAGGATTTGGATCGAGAACCAACGAGAATAGACAGGAAACTGCTTTAAACACATGGCCTAGTTATTGTATTGCAAATATGCCATACACTCTGCCACGGAACAGTCCCACTGAAATCTACAGAAATCCGCTTCAGCCATGTAATGCTGGATTCCAGCTGAAGACCACTCAATATTTCCGGCATTCATAACATACCACCCCCACCGCCCTCGTTATCCGATAATTCGATAAATTTTATTTTTATAATTTATATTAGAATTTAAAATTTTAATTCAATTTAATTGAATAATTTAATAAAAAAAATTTTAATAAATTATATCTAAATTTTTTTAAATAATCACTTGCTTTTAAAATTTTATATAAATATATAAAATAATTTTAATCGGATCATAATCAGATCAGATATAAATATATTTAAATCTAAATTTATGAAATAAAAGATATCGAATTCAAGTTATTGGTAAAAAAAAATCAATTCATATCCAGTAATTCAAATTTGGATTTGGGTTATCAGTAAAAAAAAATATTAATTTATACCCGACTAATCAAAACTTAGATTCAAATCAAAATCAAATCTGCCTTATATGTGATATAAATTTCGCTTTTTGACCCACAAATCTACCCAAAAACTTGATTAAACCGATATAAACACCCACAAAAAATTGACTCGAAATGATTTTGAACTTCGAATTTGAGAAACGGACAAAGCAAAACAAAA
>CAUOFW020002732.1:0-44438 GCA_963454935.2 Ilex paraguariensis
CTCTTGCTGGCGTCCTATCGTCTTCGAAACAACCTCCCCTTCGACGTCTACATCATCAAGGGGAATGACTTATGTTTTTGTAATCTCCGTTTCTGAATTGGTGAGAACTTCTGATGCATTTATGCTTGCAGAATCTTCTTTCCACTCACCAGAATCTATGATAGTAGTTTCATCATCACTTGCACCCCGGTAGTGTTCACTTGAACCCCGGTAGTGATGTTCGTTAATTTCTTCTTCGACAATGTCATCAGGAGTTTCGTCTGAAAGTAGTTCTGTCTCTGCAATCTCTTGTAGCTTTAGAAGGGCATTTGTAGCAGCATTTACAGCCCCACTCATTATTGTTTACACCCCTGCAGAAGAGAAAAAAACATTAAACTTCAATGGCTTCCATTCGGTTCAATAAGGTATGGCATACAGCAGTTAGAGCAACTTCCCACTTATGGCCGGAACAATAAAGTATAGCATGGATGAAAAAGGAAAAAAATGAGAACAAAGAGAAGACAAACACATCTTTCCAGAGAGATTGAGATAATTTTTTTTTGGGTACATTTTTTGGAAATCACGTCTCTTGCTCTCCATGTGCTAAAAACAGTGAAAAGGAGTTTGTCTGTCTTCGTTTTGAGAAAGTGAAGTTGCTGGATCACTATTTTTCAGAGCATGTAAACATGTTCTCAGTTGTGTTCACTGTATCTCAATAGAACACTGTTTTACTGCAGAACAAGATAAGGGCGTTCCTTGGGCCGATTACAAAAGAACAATTTTTAGGGTGAAAATAGAGGACAAGTTGAAGTATTACCTTTTAGGATTCAACCCTGCATAGGTGAAGACAGATTCCATGTGAGATACAGTAACCCTGCAGGCGTTCTTCATGTTGTCAGTTAGGTAGCCTTGGCACCTAGCAATTTCCACCAGGAAATGCATGTCCAGAACAAGCTGTTTTAGAAACAGAAAACCTGATTAGAATATACAACATTACTCAGCAGAAAGCAAAAGAGTAGACAAACACCCAATCTTTCTTAAATGCATTGTATAGTTAGACCATTGTTTACTCGATCCGGTGTTAACGAATAATGTGTGTCAGCTTGTTGCTTTGAACTGTCACATACAGACCAACCTCTTGATCACACTGAATCAATTCAGGAATTTCCGAAAATAAAAAAAAAAGATTATTAAACAGAGTTGCTTTCAGTGACACGAGGCTGAAGAAGGCCATCTACAACTATATGCACAATATATGGGCGCAATTACCAATTACATGAAATATATGGACGCAAGATGTACATATTACACTTCCAAGAGAATTTGCACTTAAAGAATCCGAAAATTTTCCAGAAATAAAATTACTTCCTTGTGCATTTTATGGCAAATTCTAATGCACAAAAAAAAAAAGTTTGAGCGCCGGTGCCCACCAAGTACAGGGAACCCAAAGATCAGTAACTAATGCACCCAAGAAAACTGGGAATAACGCCTCTATGGATTAAGTATGAGGCTACACCGATGGTCGCTTGTATTAAAAGGACCAGGAAAAATTGCAGGGAAGAACCTCTAAGATATCACTATCATTCTACATAATAAGAGCTCTGTTCAACAAACTACATATAATACCCACAAAAAGTTCTGAGCATTAATGCACGCTGGTGACTCTGCAATGATCAGCGAAAAGAACAATAAAAGAAAGTCTTGGATGCATCCAAGGGTGGCAATTGTGTCATGTCAAACGGGTTCATCTATCAAACTATAGGTATCTTAGGTAACAATGGCACGACCTGGCACAACACCGCACTTTTCATCTGTTTAATAAATAGATTATATAGGGTTAAGCAAATTTCACCTAAAATAAAAAAGATGGGTTGGCCAAGGTGGCATTATTATATGAATAAAATAAGAATTGAGTACATAATAAAAACAAGGGGTAGGGTGAATTCCAGATATTCATGAGTCAAATTCATGTCATGGAGCATATTTGTTCGTATTATCAATGAGTCAAATAGGTTCATACTAATATCTCAAACACAACACATTTATTGAAGGGGTTGATCCTGTCAATCCGTTTATGCTTGAACACGGTTAGCCTAAATCAAAACCTTCTGTCAGATTCAAGTGTTGTAAACATATCATGTTGAAATTGCCACCCTAAGATCAATAGGAGCAAGCCAACAGTGAATGTACAATTAACCAAAGAAACCTCCAATGGTAGAAGTATATCCCTGTAAGAGTTATTCACAGCACTCAGATAAAAGAAAGGTTATATACCTGCATGAAATGGTCAAAATCTTCATCTGTCAAATGCTCTTCCCTAATTGTCCAGATATCTTTGTTACTCGAGATCCAATCAAATATGGCCTCCATTAGTTCCCTCAGTAGATCCATCAACCAATCTACTACAACAAAATTGTCTTCTACTAGCTTTTGCAATTTCCTTAGTTCTACAAACAATCCCTGATTAATTCACTCCAAAAAGGGAATTGTGTAAGCTATTATATAATATGCAGCACAGCAAAATACTAGCCTTGATTAATAGACTTAAATAGACTATTGCATATGCTTTCTCAGTCATTACCTTGTTCCCCAGTCCAATGTAGAGAACCAATAACTCAAGGAAATAAAAAACAAAACTAAGACAAATCATGGGTAGGCAATCCTTACATGTTGAGAATGTTTGTTCACCTTTTTCACGGTGAGGCCTTTGTAAATACTACTATTGCATCTCATTCCCTTATGCATCTTTTTGGTCATACTGTTGCATTTCACTCTTTAAGCCACTGTGAAAACCCTCTTCTACAGCCAGTCAAAGCCCATTCTTGGCTGCTTAAGGTAAGCAACACAAACTCTCTTTCCTAGTGTTTTCTCAAGTCTCAACATTAAGTCATTGGCCAAAGTTCTTTCTTCATTGCTTAGACCGATATTTTCGACTGTACAGTCTCCCTTTAGCACCCTAAGACCATAATTATGTAACCCATGTATATTCTTGCAGTTCTAAGAAAAGAAAGGAAAAAAGCAAGGACACAAGAACTACGGTGAGAAAAACACAGTAACCTATTGATTGAATAGTATATAGAGTATTAGATACTGACAAAGTAGAATGGTATACCAACGGGCCTTTGGCCCGTCTAATGGTACCTCTTACCTTGTGAAGACTTTGGAGGCCAAGGCCCAAGTCCGCTGAGCGAAAAAAGTATGGTTAGTTAGTAGGACGGACCTCTATTAGCTTGGATGAACTATACCTTTGTCTCTGGTGTGGATTTGAATCCCCACCAAAGTGCATGTCCTGATTTAACTGATATATAAGTTGAGGGATCGGTTCATTCACATGGGGTTTGCCTTTGGTTCTATTCGGACTCACGAGCCCGAGTGACATAAGCATGCCTCTATTCGCCGGGGATAGGCCAAGGATTTCCCGGTGCCGTTACCCAAAGAAAAGTAGAACAGTGCGTGAGAGAGGGTTAAAGCTATCAACAAATTAATCTTTAAACAATATTAATTTTTGCTTGGAAATAAGAAAGACCAAATTCAAGTGGTACTCTCTTATATCCCTCCAGTGCATCCCAGCAACAAAAACTGAATAACATTGTAAGCAGGCCAAGAAACCATAACATAAACTTCAATGTCAGCCATGCATAATAGAAGGCCACAGTTTAAAAGTTAGAGTGAATACTAATAGAGGTTTACAACAGTGACTTCTAATTTCCAACAAGTTTGTGACTTTTACTGCTTAGGCATACCTGATAACAAACAGAGGGCACCAGATTGCCAAACATGTTAGAACCATCCTCCTGGCTATTGATGCAACTTTCTACAGTAAGTCCATGGTAACCTTCACAAGACAGTATTTTATGTATGAATTGCTCGCAGAAATGAGTTCTAAGTCGACCACAAGCCTCTTCAATATATAGTATATAACTATCGATCTCAAAATTCAAATGATTGATGTTCTTAAAGACATTTCTCACTATGCCAGAGAAAAACTGCACAAGTGTTGATAAGTTGGCTAATAGAGAAACTTGTTGTGCAAGTGTCTCTGCCAAATTGATTCTTGAACCAGCTTCTTCAGTGGCAATCATATCAGTAGCCAGGGCTCTTTCTAGGACGACAATATACTCCATGAAGAGGTCGACGAGTCCTCTGAGGATTGGACCCTCCATTTGAAGGGAAACTAAAGGAGAAAGGTCTGCTGTAATAGCCTGAAACAAGAAAAGAGCAGGTAAAGACAAAAGAAAACACAACCGTGCGTTTAAACTATTGAAGACAACATTTCAAAAAGACATAACCAATTTAAGAAGGAAGGAGGTCATCTTTGCTCCAACTTTACACCGAGTCAATTCACAATAACAGCAAGACACAATGATTTCACCAAGACGCGTCTATATGTAAAAGCAAAGTTCATAAATAACTAAATTATCATTGTGCAACTTTATTAAGAAAACAAACCGATGGTTAAAAGGCCGACTAACCTGTAACAGTGTCACAAACTTCCTGCCGCTGTTAGTCAGCATGCAATATTCTAGTTGTTGACCAATAACCACAGAGGCCCTCCCTTCACAAAAAATTCCTGATACAAGATATCTGCCCAAGACCCAAGCATCAGCCGATGTAAAAATATAGATGACTTTCTTAAAGTGGTCTACATGGATCTGTAGCACCTCTTCCATACAATCACGTATATGTTTTATCAAACATGGCTGCAACACAATTCTTTGGGTTTCTAACAAAGAGCAATAAGCCATTGCAAACTGCACAGCTTCCACTGCTGTTGACAATCCGCCACTAATTTCTGATATTGATTTAATATATTTGTTTAAACAAGTAGAAAATACTTCAGTTTCTTCAAATGCCCACTTCATTAGTTCTGAGGTATATGGAGACGTTTCTCCATATATGACAACAAAACTCCTTGCTGCCTGAGAGATCATAGAAAAGACAAATTTTGCAGTTTCACGAATGTATATGCCATGAAAATTTGTTTTTGAGGACTGCAAATCACATATACCAGACAAAATGCGTGAATGGTAGTACTTAAGCAATAACTTAGCCGCAAGAGAATTGTTGCCAAGTCTGCAAAGTCCAGCCAATGCCTTTTGCAATTCTGCAGGAGGTAATCTAGGATTTTCAGCCACTTTAATCAGTTGGTCAGCGAGCATTGCTCTCCTTTCTGAAATCATGGAGGTATAAGACACAAACACATCAGAGGAAAGATTTTCTTCCAACTGCATACTCTGAAATGTTCCCGCTTCTATCTCAAGAAAAGCAAGAACTTCATCTACCCTGTGTTCTGACAGAAGAGTATCCAAAATTTCTGAAACATCTTCAGTGTGAGCCTCTAACAGGCTCAGAGGGGATGACTTATGTAAAGTCACTCCAATCATTGATTCTACTGTCTCATCTGCTATAACCATCATATAGATACCATCTGTGAGGTCTTTCACGAGCCTTTTTTGTGTAGAAACATGGTGTTTCAATTGCATCAGTTCATTTTCCATGCCTTGCATCTCTTCAAATATTCTGAGAATACATGCATATTTAAATAATTTGGAAAACCCAGGTATAAGAACAAAACCATAGTCATAAACATATTTCATCACACCTTCCGCTTCATATATTAGTTAACTAGAAGAGGCAAAAAAGTTATATTGAATGTTTAGATCAACTCAACTAGCCTTTATACCTTCTCCAAACAAAAAAAAAAAAAAACTAGCCTTTATACCAAACTCCTCCTAGTAAATCCATTACTCAGTGGGTATCCCTGTTGAACACCAAAGTCATCCTAAGTATAACTGGAATTTCTTTTTCAAAAAAGATCGAAATACTCTGCATTTTTACACCAGTCACAGTCAAAACGGATTCAATTGACTTCGGCTCAAATTTGCAGTCCTAAAAAATAGCACCTCCAAAAGGGGTGATATTGAGCAAAGAAATAATAAATTTAAATCCCTGCCAATACTACCAATCCCGATTAAGGCCTTTGCAATCTCCTACTAACATTAAAGACGGTATAAGCCATTTAGCCAAAGGATGTCAAACTCAACCCACCGTATTGGTATAATAACAATTTAATTACACAGATACGTGTATATACATGTGTGTATATAGTTGCATATGAATATTCATAGATATCTACTATGGTCTCAGGCGTCAAGTTAAAAGTTACCCAAGGAAGGCTGAATAATTGGAAAAGATGCTTTTCTGAAAATCCTCATCTGACTCCCTCTTTAGCTCAAGAAGTTCTGAACAAAGATGCTTAATACCCTACAAAGCAGCAAAACATAGAAAAGCGCTCATGAACACATAATGAAGCATAAAACCCTAGCTCGCCATAGAAAATCAGCAGAGTATGTAACAATGACCACGTAAATAAAGACAACTCAAAACCTATACCTTCCCGGTCATTGACTCGATCTCGGACTCGACGTCACCGTCACTGGAAACCGACGAAGAGTCTGAACCGATCCGGCCATTCGTCAAGTCTCCGTCGGCCGTTTCTTCGTTATGATCTCTGAATCGAAACCTTGATGTTGAAGAAGTCGATTCCATTGAGAATCTTGGTACAATGTTGTTGCTGACTGGAGAATTTCAAGGTGAATTAGAGTTTTGAGGATTTGATCATTATTTTCTTTTTCTTCTTCCATTCTTAACGCCGAGCTTTGGTTTTTTCGCTCAGTAATGAGGACAGATAGAGACGGCGTTTTGTTTTCTATCTTTCGTTTTCTTCTTGTATCTTGCCGTCGCAGATTTCCACGACCGTTGCCCTTTTTAGGGTTTTGTTTCCTAAAACGTATGAAAACTAGGCTAATTTCTAGGTAATTCAAAAAAATTTTGATTTTTAATTTTTACCTTTAAATATTAAAAATTTAATTTGTATTCTCAATATTATACATTGAAAAAATAATAATATGAACCTAATCCTGAATGTCTTTAAATTTTCTAAATTGAAACATGTGATTATGGACCTATATGTAAATCTACAAGCTATTGACTCCTCATTTAATAAAATTTTATTTTTGATACATTAACACCCCCCCGAGATTAATAATATTAACAAATCCAAATTTTCTTTAATGCACTTTCTGTGAACTGAAGGTAAAGGGGGTTACAAGACAACTAGAATCATTCCAGGATTTCATTTTCACTGACAGTAAGTAGACACAACCCATGCTTTGAAAACCAACTTACGAAATGAAGGCAAAACTCAAGTTTTATTGCATCTACCTCAAAACTACAACATGTGGAAACTATATTCATAGGAGATAAAAGCATGTTGAAGCAAAGCTTGAATGGCTTCCAGAGGTAAAGGGTTTACAGATATCTAATCATCCGAAGGGCTCAACTGGTACGGTCTCTTAAAGGAGTGTGGCATCCTCCAATGGTGATGCATTCAACACCTTCGTCTTTGCAAAGCAGGCCAAGATTATACAATGCCCATCCATGAATTTCATTATGTCAAGCCGTACAGCTTCTGTCAGAAAAGCTTCTAACAATTGTCAAAAATTAGCTGTCTGAGAACAACCACCATAGCAACAAGACTCAGGACGCGGTGGGAATCAACATCCAAAGCATACCCAAAAGCTTTTAGAGCTTCTTTGTGGAGACCCTTTCCTTCATGAAGCCAACCTGTGAAAGTCACCCAAGTATTGGATCCCATTCTTATGCCACCAGTTAATTCACAAAATTGAATTTGCAATGCATCCACAAAAACAATGTTTATGTCGTACATGAGAAAATAATAACCCTCACTGTCCACTTCAGATACTGGCGAAGCATAACATAAGAGATGAATCAAAGACAACTCAGACTTAGAAACATAAAGGGAGCCAACCCACTGTTACACAATTTAAGACTAAGCTGCAGTTTGTGCTATGACCAGTCAAAAAATACAGATTTGGAAAGGTAGCCATTGAATAACTTTCCCTCATATGCATCATTCTTTTCCTAAAATCCTAATAATTGTGCGAGCTATCATGATTTTTTTTTTCTTCAAAATTTTGTGAATTACAAAAACTTAGGACAAAATAGTAGAACTGCCGAAATGATTGCTGGCATTCAACCAGAGCTTATGACAGCGGAGAACGAACTTTTATAACCCTTAAAAAATATGAATTTATCCTAATAAAAAATTATAATGTCCAATGGTAAGTTTAACTTTAAACTTTAGAGTATATCGAAATTATATTTTTTTATTAGAATAAAATCATATTTTTTAACGGTTATATTAACAGATATCAATGAAGGGGGTTACGTGTTACGTATGCATAAACGTCATGAAATGTAGGAGTAATATTCAAAATGTGAATGAATTCAAATAATTAAGTAACAAGCATGAGGGAGTCTAGGTATAATTTATCAATTTAGTTTTAAGTGCGCATTGATACAAATTTCTATCTTTGAGAGTGCAAATTGAGATTTTTGATCTTTGGGGGTGCAATTTGAAATTCTAACTATTTTTAGGGTGCAACTTGCAATTAACCCAAAAATGAAAGTATGAAAAATTATAAGTATGAAAAATTTGAGGGATAAATAAAGCATCATATTTGGTGAAAAAGAAAAATAGGAAGGATGAGAAAGTGGATGAATTAACTTTTTTTACAACTCACCAAAATCAATCCCTCCAAAATTAGAAGGAAAGTTTATTATTTGTATTGAAATATATCTTATTTGTCTAATCAGATAATTCTTTGTGTTTTTGTATTTTTTTATTTTAGATTATCTTAAGTTACATTATATTGTGTTAGATTTATATGAAAGATAATATTTTAATTATATTTTGTTGAATTATGTTATAAATGACAATTTTTTAATTATGTTGTGATATTCTATAATTATGTTAAATTATTTAAAATATTAGATTTATTTAGAATTTTGAATTATGTTGACTTGAGTTTGGGTTGAGGCTGAGGCGGGCAAGGTGGACAGAGGCGAGGGCGGGGACGGGGACAAGGCAAGGGTGAAGGCGGGCAACGAGGCGGGGTAAATATTACAAATTTACTCGCGAACAGGGATGAGAATGAAAAATATACCGTTATCAAGAATAGATCAAAAATGAACAAATTTTTTTTAAACGAGTACGAAAATAAAGACTACACCTCCGCCCCAGCTTCGATTCACTGCCGTGTCTAAAGTCAATCCAAAACCTCTCAAAAAAATCCATCAAGTGAATAATATATTCTTTTTGGCCGACCACGAATCTATTCCCGTTTTCTCTAAGCTGATAATCTTATTGGCTTGGCACATTTAAAAGGCCTGGGCTTTTTGGTCCTTTCACATCCTCTCTCCTTTTCCCTGTAATTTTCACAAATCAGAAGGGCTATCAATTATTGTCTCCCCTATAAATAGCACCAATCTAACCCTCTGCTCTTCTCCCCGTGCTTATTCCCTCCCTCCCTCCGTACTTCTGTCTCCCTCTCTCCAGGTACGTCATTTCCATTAAATCTTTCTTTATGCATTCATCATTTTCGAATAATTTCACAATTTTTATTGGACAATATTCCTTTCATTTTTAAGGTTTTACCAATAATTTACAGTTTTGATCCCATCAAAATGCAAAACTGTATTTTGGGCCTTATGTACATGGTGATGACGTGGCATGCAGTAAACGAGCCATAAGTGCAACCACCATGAACCACGCACGTAGATTTTTGACGCCTGGGCTGTCAAATGAGCGCAAAGACAGAGACGGCCTTAACGCCTTGAAACCGTCAACGACGTCAAAATTGGCCAAGCCGAGTGTCCACAGAGCCGCTGCGCCGTTCACTCCGAAGTCTTCCAAGCCGGTTACTAGTAATCAGCTTTTAGCTGGTTATCTGGCTCACGAGTTTCTCACGAAGGGCACTCTATTCGGCGAGCCTTGGGACCTAGAACGAGCCGAGGTTGTGGATTTATCGTCGGCTTCGAGGGAAAAGTGTAACCAGAAAGGAAAGGCTGAGCCGACTTTGAAGCCGAATGAGCAGGTGGAGAAGTATCGGAGGTATGCGGAAGTAGCTGATTTGCTGAAGACAGATGGGGCCCACATGCCTGGCATTGTCAACCCGACTCAACTCGCTCATTTCTTGACGATGTGATGATGTCATTTCCTGCTTAGGGGAATTTAAAAATTCAACATAATTCATTGATTTAATAGTGTGATTTAATTATAATTATTAAATTAATACTAAATTCAAGTATTTAATAAAATTTACGATCAATTGTCAATTTAATGATTATAATAAATTAAATCAATAAATTAAATATAAATAACATTGAACATATGTGAAACGAGATTGTCCCTCTCTCAGAGGAATTCGTTTATAGTCGTTCTTTGTATTTTAGTTTGTGTATTTGTGTTGTGCTTGCATGTATAATTTGAGAAGGAGTAATGTTACATGAACTTAAAAAGTAGATTTAAAAATTAGACTTGATAATCGCAATTATTGATTTTATTACGGGTTCCAGTATTTATTAGGATCCACTACCTATTCAATAATTGAGATTATCAAGTTTAATTTTTAAATTCATCTAGCATTGTCCTTTGAGAAGATACTCCGTATTTGCCCCGTGGCAGTGTTATATAATATACATCATCTATAAAATATTTTACGTTCTTAATTAATTGTTATCATTTGAAAAGTTGTCGGGTAATTTGTGACAATTTTTTATTGGATGTAAAAAATCCATGACACTTACACCTTGCTTGTCGAATATTTTCTGTTTGTGTGAATTTCTACAATATGAGAAAATTAATTATTGAAATTTTGAGATGATATTAACCTTACAAATACACTAAATGGAAGCATATAAATCTACCATCGAGTGGGATCTAGTGGGACATTGGTTGAATATTTCATCCTACGGTTGGAAGTTTGGATCTTAGAGTTCACATTAGGGTTATTCTTGAGAGGTCTAACGAATATGATCAGGAGTCTCATAATCTCACAAGTGAAGACTTATCGGGAGTGGTATCTGGACGCTCTCCTTTGCCCCCACCCATTTTTTTACTTATAAAAAAATATATATATAAATTTGTTTATGTAATTATTAGCAGGAAAACAATAACATGTAAAATTACAATAAATAACTGACTTGTTTGTAGACTAGGAACAAAAAATTGAACTTTATATAGATTAAGACTAGTATTTGACTCTCTGTTTTGAAGGCATATTTTGTCCCCACATTGATTCTTATGGAAATTTTAGCGTTTGCGTCTCAAGATAAAATGATCTTCACGTAACTAAAAATAGCACTTCAATTCAATTGCCTAGCGAATTAAAAATTATGTTTGTATTCTTTGATTTTGAATGTAATGACTATCTTAATCTCGTAATAATGTATGTACGACGTGAGTGCAAAATGTTAATCAATTTGGATTATTTATAGACAGAATGGTGACTGTTTCGAATAGCCACCATGCAAACTAATGCAGCTAAGTAGACACCATTGATGTTTGCCTAAAGAATAGATACAAGATTAAAAAATTCGGATTAGATGAAAAATTCAAATTCAAATCCAAATAGTGCCAATTTTGAATTTCAAGGTGTTAAGAATTTCAAACTCAATTCTATAATTGATATTTCTCCAAAAAAAAATAAGGTTGAATGTAAACAACACCCAAACCCAAGCTCAGCCCTGCCAAGGCGCGGTCATGACGTAGTAGGTAGGCGGCACATGTGCTGATACTAGTGCTTGAATTTGGGTTCATATACAATTAAATTAACTCAAGGAATGTATTCGGTGTGGCATTCTACCTCTATATTGACCCAAAAGGTAATAATTACTTTAAGGGGTTGCACTTAGAGCAAGGGAAATGGGACATACAAGTTAAGTTAGCATAGATAATTAGATTGTGATTGTAACATTGTGCACTTTCCCTTCGTCAATGGAATGAGCTTCAAACCATTTAGAGTAGGAAGAGAATAATTAAGCCTACAAAGAGCTTATTGTTCCAATACGTTTAGGGTAGATTGGCAAAACATAAATCCTGAGTTTACGTAGCAGTTACGCAGTTAAAGATAAATAGTTGTGATGACTCTTTAGCGGTATTTATCATATTTTTTCATGTAGTATCTATGTTATATTACCTATATTAATTCTATAGTGGGAAGATAAGACAATAGTGCTATAATACATATAATGCTTGATTTTAGTTGATGTGGCTTGTGATTGCAAGGCTGAATGGGGACAAGATTAATGGAGCAGAAGCTTCCTTCTTCCTTCAGTAAGATGGGTACAAATTGCAAATCCAATATGCAAGCAACTCTTAAAAAATAACCCAACACAACCAAAGACACTATCAAACTAATAAGGAAAGAGCCTATACAAAGTGAAGGTTCCTCATGCTAGAATCCAAACGTGTAGCCTTGAATGAGGACGATACATTGCATGCGCGTATATGTTAGAATATTTTAATTAAAAGAGTGTTTTTTATGTGTGAGAATTTAATTTCACATTGAGTAAATATCCAAAGGTACTTGAGTATATATATATATATATATATATATATATATATTAGTGTTATCTAGCTTTTGAATTAAAGAGAGATCTTAGGATTTTCATGTAGGCAAAAGTGAGACTAGCGGAGGAGATACATATTTCTACGATTTAGGGTGTCCCTATTCCACGAGTAGTGGGTCCCCTTTGCTCGCCTAGTATTAAACCCACTTTTTAATATTTTGTTCAATTATTTTCTGTCATTATTTCTATATTAAAATTTCAGTTACTGAATACTAAAAATCTCCGACGACTAGTATTCTAACAACCATATTTTTTGAGTTATTATATAATTAAATATAGAAATAATTACAGTCTATTAAACACATATATTATTTGTATATATATATATATATACACACATATATATACACGTATTTTTAGTATAGAAATATACAATATCATATCAACTATCTTCTTATAATATAAGTTTTTGGGGAATATTCAAAGGTGTGTGTGAAGCTTCTGCTTCATTCGATTGTGCAAATTTGAGTGAAGCAACACTCAATAGGCTGAACTGTTGTATCTTGGGGACGATGTGTTATTACTTTCTGTGCTGTAACTCTTTCATAAAGGGGCGCAAATCATTTTAAGAAAGTGACCTAGTCTGCGCCTCACCTTACCGTTCCCTTTATTTGCATCCAATTTTTTTCAACAATATATTACCACTTCCTTTCTCTCTCTTGGGTGGGACAAGGCCACAACATGAACTGAGCCGTGAGCCTGTCATTTAAGAAGAATGATGCTTGGTTAGTCTTTGATGTTCTATACGCTGCCTAGGTAAACAAGCAACGCTAACTTTATTTTTGGTTCAACGGTAAGGGATATTCGGATCATTTTATATATATCTTGATTAATTTTTTTTTGGTCCGATCAAAAAATGGTTATTCACGCCGAGACTGAGGTATTCATAAAAGATAAATTTCTCATGACATAATCCTAAAAGATTGCTAAAGTTCAAACTTATAACGTCTGATTTGTTAGCAAAATAATTTCAACAGATTATAATGCTTTGAACGTGTATTCACTCTCCTTAAGGAAATTATGCCCCCACTATTTTGCTGCTGAATTTATGGCAAATTCCTCTAGGATTAACAAAGTCAAATAAAATTTTAAATAGCAAACTCTAAAATTCTTCCAAGAACATAATAGAGAAATGTTATTTTAATTATTGAAGGATCTGTATAGGTATTTATAGTACCATAGAGATGTAACAAGGAGACACAACTCTTGGGCCAAGAGACATTAATTAATCCAAAAATAATTAATCAGTTATAGACACAACTTTTGACTTTAAATATTTTTTTATTTAAAGCCTAATTAAGATCCATTGATCTGAAATATTTGAAGCTTCCCTCCAAATCTTCCCACCATCCATATTTATAAAATTTGGTGTGTTTCTCCTCCTTTTAAACTCTTACACTCTCCTTCTACTTTTTCAATGTTGGATATCTTACATTACTAACTATTTCTAACATGATTTACATCTTGTCTCTATTATGATTTAAGACAAATGACTCTCGTATTTAAAAACAGTTGGACTAATATTTTTAAGTAATGGTTCAGGTTTAGTAAGTAATTATGATAATTGTGTGGACCCTCTGTTATCTATTTATGTTTTAGATACTATACATTTATGATATCATAAGCTTGATCCATACAATAAATAAAAAATTGTGTAAAAAAAAAAAAACTAAAAAATCCATACAATAATTTCACATACAAAAGGCATGAGAACTAGCCGATCATTAAAATGTAAATCCAACTTGGACCGCGATACTACGTTATGAAAAACAACCATTAGTGTATGAGTAGGGTGTCTAACGCGAATTAGCAAAAATAAAGCATTGAATTAGCAATATTGACCACTCATATTACTGGTTATATAATTACCAAAAAAAAAAAACACATAAAGAAATTTTAGATTCTTAGTGCTAAATAAGCAATAATAGCCATAATATCATTTGTATATTATTTTTTATCAATTTCTTTTGAAGAAGTATAAGTTTTTATTTTTGTTTGTAATTTCATTGTATTTCATATTTAGAAATTGTACTTAATATTGGACAAAATTTTAAAAAATTGGGACCGAGAAAAATCTAGGAATTGTGCATGGTGATTACGCGAGTGAGATCTATTTAATATATTTTCTCTATAATTTTTTTCTTAGTAAATCTAGGGTAGTTCACCCGAGCCGACAAGTAGAAAATATTGAATTCCATCTTTTGAGTTGATTCTTTGTGGGCCAATTTCTTGGCCGAGACCAAATTCTGTCTAAAAAAAAATGGCTCTGAATTCGGGTAGGGTTGTGGAATATATCACATATTTGTAATTTTGTAATTATTAATTTTTGAATAATTTTAACAAGGATAAATAATTTTTGACATAATTTTATAGTTAGGCTGTTAAAATATAATATACTAATATATAAATCAATACAATAAATCAATAACACTAGAGAAATATAATATACATACGGTTAAAATATAATATACAAGTGGGTTTGGTAAGAATGTAGATTTTTTATGGGTTTTTTGTATTCCTATCTAATCATTTACAGAATAATGTAATTTGTTCCATAAGTTAGGCGAAAATTTGTGAAATTCAAATAATAGGGTCTAGTAGGATCGGAATAGTTTGGGTAGGCAAAAATTTGAACAACCCTAGGTAAATCATTTGTCAATTGAACCTATTATATATAAATAAAAATTTCACTCATTAATAATATATGATCAACAAAAAAAAATAGAAGAAAAAATATATTGGAGAACCAGTTAATGTTTGTACCTGAAGGTTCTATTAATTAAAAAAAACACATCAATTAGAAAAATTAGAATTAATTTGGGCTCATTATGTTTTTAAAAAAAAATCATCAAATTTTTCTCTAGAAACTATTCCCAAAACAATATTGAGACTGGTAAACAATATTCATAATCAAACATCGAAAGGATAGTAATTATTAGGGAGATTTTTGAACTTGTATCTTGAAAAATGTCTCAATTCCCACTTTACACTCTAAAAAAATATTTTTTCTATTTTGTACCCTAAATGTCATAAATTAGTTTCATTGTGGTCCTCAGACTAACATTCATTTCAAATTCTGTTAAAAATTGATGCACTTGCCACCTAAGAATATGAATGGTGAGTTTATATTTTTGTCCAAGAACAACACACATGGGTGCCAACCAAAAAACCATGAATGAATGCAATATAGATCCAAAAGAAAAAATGTAAAGAACTGCAAAAGAATCAAATCCCAGCCCCTCTGTCCAACACAGTTGCTGTAGTGATCTATAATTTCGTCCTTTGGCCTTGGTTTTAGGTTGCAATCCCCTCCATTCTCTCCCAATATCAGTACATAAGGTGATCATGTTCAACATTAACATTTCTGAAATTGAGACAGACGAAAATTGCAATACAAAACAAATAGAAAGCGTTGCAAAACTAACCAACTCTAAAGAACTACTCAATGAGAACATAATGGTTGTATTTTCTAACAAACTGACATCAGTGACGTTTGAAAAGTGGTTTTAAGTTTAACTCCTAGCTACTCTTTGTTTTGCAGGACATAATATCCCTCATTTAGCCATAAATCATGCTAAAACTTTGTTTTAGCTTTAATTAAATATGAAAAATGGAAATTTCCATAACTAATTTTTGTTTTGAAAAAAAAAAAGAGCAATTGTTGGTGTTTACCCCATAATAGAGAGCAATGTATCCATTTCCATAAGCCTAATGAGTACAATGGTAATTCAAGTAGCTACAAAATTGAGCAAGAACACTGTTAGAAATATTCAATAAATCACAGTCATTCGTCTCCTATGAATTTAACAACTCCTCTTCTCCTTTGTATTTGAATGTAGGCGGTGTGCATCTTTGATTTTTTTTTTGCTGTGAATGTGTTTATTTATTTGCTTGACCCAACAGATTAATAATGAACTAAATAGTAAGACTACTATTCACCAATTAAACAATGACTCACCCAATAATTAAATGTATACTCAATTACCTTGATGTCTTGATTGGAAACCCATAATCTAAATTAGATAATAAGAGTTTCATGCAAAATAGAGCACTCAAAAAATAAACATACCAAAGCATTCATAAAAGGTAGCTTAACTAGTTGGATTTGACGAATTTTCTAAACGCTAAGCAAAAAAAATGCAGATTATAGGCATCAAACAGAGAAATCTTAGTAACACTCCAATAGCCAATATAACAAAGGAGCTCCAAGGCGGTAAAAAATAGGCTTGCAAAAATGTAACTGCATACTGGTGTTCAACCAAGCCTTATTATTTGTATAACTTTGACAAAATAAAACTCAATCAACAAAAAAATATTGCATAAAACAAAAGAAGACAACTTTAAAAACAATATGTAAGTCGGTTGGTGGGTTTTCTATGATTTGGTTTAGTAAATGGTTGATGTGCATTATCAAGAAAGGGACTGGAGCAGCCATAAAGTTTAATTCCCTAAGAATAAAACAATAGAAATTTGCTTGTATTTGTTTTCGTGTGTGTTGCGTTACAACATCCGGATGTTATTTTGTCTATGTCATTGTTCGTCTACGTGTGGGTGTTGTTGTTCATGTTTGGGTGGGTGTGTTTGAGCAAAAAGAGGTGGAGAAATATAGAGCAAAAACACAAGGAGATAATAAGGGGCGAGATATAGGAGATTTAGGGAAGATATTAGGTTGAGGATTGGGGGACTGCAGCATTCTTGCATGGAAAAGAGATCGTAGAATGTGTGTTTGTTCGTTGAGTGTGTGTATGTGAGAGAGAGAGATAATTGAGGGTGTGATAGAGCGTGTTGGAAATTTGGTGGGAGGGGGAGTAATATTAGGGAAGGAATTGGAGGAGATAATTAATCGAGGAATGAATTTAGAGATATTAATTATAGAAATTAAATTTTGAGGGGATAAAATCAAAATTTAATAGTTATTCTGGTATGTTAGATCAAAGCGATCTGAGATGTCAATAATTTGATATAATTTAAGATAACATCGTCTATTAGATGATACATTTTTTGATCTCGAAATAATCTCAATTATTATTTGTCTCTTTAATTTAAAATCGTTCTAATTTATTATATAAATATAGATTTAGTATAAGAGATACAAAAAAAAAAAATATTCTAATACGACTGAAATATACAAAAAGTGAGCCTTATTCGGTTTCCCGGGTTGACCTGGCGACTTTGTTCTTGCACTCTCACGGTTCTCTTCCTTACGTAAGAAATTAGGGCTTGAGAGCCAAAAAAAAAACCTATTTTCAAGCGTTTTTAGATTCGATCTTATCTGAATTCACAGTTATCACTATTATCGTCGTCCAAGGATCGAAAGATGGTGAGAGGATTGCTCAACAAGCTCGCCTCTAAGTCTCTCTCCGTTGCCGGAAAATGGCAGCAACAGCAGCTCCGCCGCCTCAACATCCATGAATATCAGGTCACTCTTCTCCCACAATTGCCATCTGGAAACACATATAGAGTGCGTGCGTGCGTGGGTGTGTGTGTGTGTGTGTGTGTGTGTGTGTGTGTCATACGCATGATGACGTATGGTGATTCTTACACAAACTTACTCATACATAGTATATGCTGATGGTAGGATTCTTTTGTGGCTTGCTGTAGAACAGTAAAACATTATCATCCTTTTGTGACATTCTTTGCCAGAAAAGAATTTTGAGAAAGGAGAAAAATTTTTTGTTGATGATCTTAGTTTTGATTGTTGAAGGACTCGGTGAAGCAAAAGATGAAAAGAAAAACAAAGGTAAAAAGGAGAAAGGCTTACATCTATTAAACCAGATAGTGATGTTGGGTTCGATTGACGGATCTTTCAATTCTCTTCTTGTAAGATCATCCAGCATTAATGAGCGAGAGATTCACTTGTATATACAATGGATCTCACTTGAATGTATGATAATTGATCCATTAAGAAGGGAATTGAAGAGAAAATATATTGGAGGGATCTCACTCTTTGATTGACAGGATGTTTTACTCCGAATCCAATCAATGAATTTCTTAGATTTATTTTGAACTTATTTTGTTGCAAAGCTTTCAATCGTTCAATGAATCTGAGAAGCAGGTATAAATCAGGTTGTGTTTTTTCAATTCTTCTGTTGAGATTAAGCTTGTCAAAATGATAAAGAAAGATGAGAATGTAAGGAGTTTTTTGTTATGCAGATAGTATAATGATGTGGCTTTTGACTTCTTATTTGTTATTGTAACTGGTTGATTACAGTTCATGAATCACAATTAATGCTTTTTGGTGTTCTGAAATCAGGGAGCTGAGTTGATGGGCAAATATGGGATCAATGTGCCTAGAGGTGTAGCAGTTACTTCTGTTGAAGAAGTCAAGAAGGCAATAAAGGATGTTTTCCCCAAGGAAAATGAGGTAATTCGGGGTATCAATTCATTTACAACAATACGATGATAAAATAAAATTGTTTCTGGATGTTAGTGGCACTTGGGACAATGGAAGAAAGGCATGTGAGAGTCTAGTTTTAGCATAAATGTGTAAAATCAACCTTATAGATTTGTCTGTTAGGCTGGGTCACCATTGAGTTCTTCTGCTCCTGAGTCTCAAACTGAGAAACTGGAGCTGTAGACTTGATTTCGTTTCTTATAAATTCTTATCTTTTTGCAACAGCTGTAAATGAGCAATACTGCTTTTGCTTCTGGTGCAGTTGGTGGTTAAAAGCCAAATTCTTGCTGGTGGACGGGGCTTGGGAACATTCAAAAGTGGTCTGAAGGGTGGAGTTCACATTGTTAAGGCTGACCAAGTTGAAGAGATAGCTGGTGCGAGGGCTGTCTTCTAGTCTTCAATTGGAAAAAGTCGCAGAATTGTATTGATTTCAGTGCTATTTTATTCATCAAGGTGGTTATACTTTTCAATTTCTATTTATCATCTATATTCTTTGCAATTAATTAAACCTGGGTTAATCTATTCTTAAAAAACAATAAAAGAGGCAACATGCCGTCATGTCTCATCTGCACATCATAGGAAGTTACAGAATATTGAACTGTGTCAGCCTTCTAAATTTCTGTAATAATGTTAGGATACTGCAGACTTTCTCTAATATCACCTTTTCACGTTTTCTAACTTGGTGAACCATTTGAGAAATCTTAAGAACCACAACAAACCTAGAGCAGGGAGAACCATCGTCTTTGTTTTCTTTGGAAGGACCAAGGAGCTGTACAATGCTTCTTCCCCTCTACTATGAAACTAACATTCTAGTGGGCACAATGATGTGGTTGGTTTATATGTCACTGCTGTTCTTTTGCCTGCTTGTACCCTTGCTGTGGGTTGCTGTATAAATATTTTGGATTACAGCTTTTTTTTTGACCATGTAATTTTGATGGGCAGGACATCTTTTATTTTTTGTGACATTTTTGGTTTGTTTTTCAATAAAAGAAACAATGGGATGTTTTCTGGAACATATAATTATGAGTAAGAAAAAGAAAGGATCTCCATGAACTGGCTTCCAACAATGGAGGTTTATTGGGAAGAAAATTTTGAATTTCTATGGGGACATATGCTTGCTTCAAGAGGCTCTGTAACTCCAGGATGAATACCTTGTTTATTTTGCTTTTTGATAAACCGATAACTATTAAATTTTAACTCGTTTGAGGCCCACAATCTGACCCTATGGAAGTTAGACACAAAGATTGAGTGAGCTTATGTACAGTTCTTCAAGATAAAATGGAGCAGTCTGGTTTGGATAGCAGCCCTCAAAAATTGAAAGGGCAACATGTTGAAAATAAGGGAGACATGTCAACATTGTTGACTTAGAGTGTATTTAGAAAATCAAATGACTTTACTTGTGATATTAATAGATCACTGCATGTCGTACTTTGGGAGTTTTTAAAATATTACTAGCTTTGCACATGACTTCTAAATTGATTTCATTCCATGCATTCCTGACCTTATTTGTTTTGTTTGCAGGGAAGATGCTTGGACAGATACTTGTTACTAAACAGACTGGGCCTCAAGGAAAGATCGTCAGCAAGGTATGATATTGTACATATGTTCTGCATAACAAATGTACCCCCAAGTAGGCTTACAGAACACGGGTATGTTGCTGCAACATTCATCTGCATGGACTTGAATTAATTAACACAGCACTGGGGAAGTCCAATTAAGGACAACTGGATGAGTTTTGTGTGGCTCCATCATTAGTTAAGTAATATATTTTAGTGTTGCTAAATGTTTTTCGTAGCCTCTTTGATACGATGCAGATTATTTGCGTAAATGCCTGCATTTGAATGATTGCCATCTTTATGTGCATCATTTTAAAACGTAATTTTACCTTCAAAAGGCAATATTCTGTAGTCATGATTTCAAATTTATCTCCAAGTCTAGCAATAATATGTCAACCCCCCTGATTTACATGTATTTTCAAGAAATGGGAGGTTGACATTTTACTTTTTTCAGATAGTCAATATGCTGGAAACAGAGGATTGCAATGTGGCTTTTTTTTTTTTTTTTGGAATAAGAATATTACCTAGGCTTTGCCATGAAGTTTCATAATACGGGCACCCTTTGGTATCGGATTTGATGATACATGACAGTTCAAGATTGACAGTGGATATTGATTTTCACATGACTTCAACTAGAAAACCCTCATTTGTATTATGTGGCCAGAATTATATATTTCAGTTTCCCATAAATGAAAAGCTACCTAACTATTCTGAAAATTAAGATTTAATGGTTTACATCCTAATGCAGGTTTATTTGTGTGAAAAGTTATCACTTGTCAATGAGATGTACTTTGCTATTACTCTTGATCGTACCACTTCTGGTCCTGTAAGTTCACAAACATGCTGTAATATATTAAAAAATTATTTTACTTTCTTTTGTCGCTTGTTTTCACTTTCTTGTGTATGTAGCCATTCCTGTTTATGTCTCTAATATGGAGGGGGATAAATTGGTGCAAAAAACTTCTTATTGCCATATGGAAAAATTTTCTTGCATATTTTTACCTGCATCTTATGCTTTAGTTATGAAGTTATATACATATTTGTACACACGCTATATTCATTTTCAGAGTGGTTTTCAGCCAATTGAATGATTTCATGATATAATTCCAAGAATGTTTTGTTGAATCCTTTGCGCATACCATTTTGTAAGTATAGATATTTAGTCTCTTTTTTCGGTCTGAAGGGGATGATTATCCTTTTATTTATTGGTGATTGACACTACTTGAAGACTTTGGGAATCAGTTTTCACTATGACTTTTGTGATTATCCTATGCAAAGCACAGAAATCAGTTTTCAGCAATGAACAGAGATATATACGCTACCTACGGGTCATGATGTTCTGATTGTGAGATATGCATTTTGGCCTTTTCCCATCCTTCCCAATATTTGTGGGTGATCTTATAATCGATAGATGTTTAGAGGTTTAGTGGATTGAATTTGCGATTTACTTTAACATGGTATGAGTGACCCAACATAGTTTTGAGTAATTTAATGCCTGGAGGTCTGATTTCTGTAGCTCATTGACCTTGATTGTGTGCAGGTTGTTCCTTTTTGGGGCAATTGCTTGAAGTATATCTTACCCCTAAAGTTTTGTGTTCAGATGACCAATGTAGGTCAAAGAAAGTGGTGGATAGGGCGTCGGTCTTTTCATTGGTCTTCTAGGATCCAAAGAGATGGCTCTTTCCTTTTTGTTTGGCTCTTTCCTTTTTATATAATCTTATTTTTTCTCCGGAGGTGATCTCAGTTAACCTTGCATTGGTTTAAAGAATAATAAAGATCGAATTTGTTTTGATCTACCAATACATTTGGATGTTCTAGTTCCGATGGGGTCAGGTTGGAATAGGAATTTATTCTTATTCGTTCTAAATGTTTGGTATATGCTGCTGTTGTTATAGCTATGCCAAACAGTATGGATATGGTCACTGAGATTCGGTACTTCCTTCTATTCGTATATAATTTAGGTTGAGCTAAAGCGCGTGAATCTAAAGGATTAATACTTATAACCCACCCACGCACCCACCCACCCACCCACCTGATGAAAGATCAAAGCAGTAGTGTGAGAATGGTCCTTGAAGGTAAATTACTCTACTTTTGGTGGGTAATTAACATTTACTCATGATTGGAGCCTTGTAGCGTGGAAGTCAAATAAATTAGAATTTCTGAGTGATATCACTCTTACTGATATGGATGGAGGAGGGGAGGGACGGAGTAATGGGTTGTTTTTACGGCGGAGACAATCAATAGTTTGGGGAGAACAATCATAGAACAGTCATCAAAATTTGTTGTGACTCACGAATAAATAGTAAGTAAGTAGGTTTGTTTGATTCGGATTGATTTTTTTTCTATTATTAAAAGATCAAAATTTGATTTAAAAATGTTTTTTAATCTGATATGAATATTCAAACGAATTTTGTTTTAACATTATATATCCAAATAAGGTAAATATTAAATATTCAGACGGATGATACTTGAGTTATTTAGAGTTGAATTTATTAAATTACATTTTAGTTCAATTGAATTGTAAAGTAATACTCAATTTTGCTTCTTTTTTCTCTCTGTTGTTATAAGTATTGTGCAATTCGTAGAATATTTGAAACAAATTTAGAAGGTGAATATTATGTTGGATACACATGAATCCTACTATATGGGGAGTTTGTTGAAAATATATATATATGAAAAAAACAAAGAAAAAGTAATACTCAATTTTATCATATATGAATGTAATAAATTAGATTATATCATAATTAAATTAGAATTTGGTATATTAAAATTGAAATTTATGAAATAGGACATACTTTAAAATTTCTGGTCACCTTTCTTTAAATCATTCATAATGTCTATACGGATTTTAGGAAAGATTTCTGTTTTCTCAAGTGAAATATCTAAGAAAATACTGACAATATATAAGGGTATTTATGAAATTTCAAATATATTTTAATAGAAGTATCACCTAATACAGATCATAAAGTCCTCTATAATCCCTAATACATACATTTTAATCCTCTAACTCATTCTCTAATAGTCTAATACTAACCAAAATAGAAATCCTTGTCCACTCTAAGCTCTAATGCATACGAATCGTCTAATTCTCTAATACTAACCGAAATAGAAATCCTAGTCCCAACAATAAAGGGTGGGAGAGAGAAGTATATATTAATGGTGCCATGAAGAAAATAAGATCAAAGCACCATCATATTTCTCCGGCATTCTCTAAGTTTCTGGTACTTATAATCTCTCCTTTTTCTTGCTAATATAGTTCAGATTTCAATCATCTTCTTCTTTTTTCTACCTCTTCAATTGAACTTCTTGTTCAAGCACTGCAAGTTTGTACTTTGTCTTCTATCACCCATTGCCAAATACAACGCAGAGGAGGACAGTAAAACAATGTCCGACTCCGACCCCGACTACGACTACGACTACGACGACTCCGACTCCGACCCCGACTACGACTACGACTACGACGACTCCGACTCCGACTCCGACTCCATTGTGAATATACGTATCTGCATACCATCGAAGAACAAAGCAATATCGTTACAGCCACAAAGTTTTACAACAATTAAGTTTCTCAAGTTGTTGATATCCAAGGCGGGTATTCCACCAAGCTCTCAGGTTCTCCTCTACAATGGCGTAGAGCTTGACGATCACATGTGCCTGAGGAGATTCAATACTGAAGGCGGTGCCGCCATTCTTCACTTGCTTGTTCATCCACCGGGCGATTTTCTGCCACCACATGATATTGGTATTAGCATTGTTGCGATGCTTCCGCAACATAGATGTTTGCCGATCGAGGTGAGACCATGGTATACGGTTAAAGACGTCAAGGCTGTGATCGAGAGTGGTACTGGAAAGCCATTAGAGCAAGCCAAGCTCAAATTTCAGGGAAGGATTCTCAAAGATTCAATCACCATGGGGGACTGTGATTTTAACATGGATAGGATTCTACATGTGGTTAGTATGCCACCGCCACCGCCACTGCCACTGCCACCTTTCTCAGGGAGAGATTATTCTTCCATTGACACAAACTACGGCGAGGAGTTCATTATTACTGTGCGCGAACGTGAATTTTTATGGCAAATACCGTTCCAAGTGACAACATCAAACACTGTGTACGAGATTAAGAAGAAGATGGGGTTGAAAGCAATTCGGCAGACTCTCTTTCTACGCAGAAAACCGCTTCGCGATGAGGATACCCTAGGACTCCATGGCATACAGGAGAATTCTGTGCTCTGGTTATGGGGTCGGTCTTTGGAACTGCAAATCAAGATGGTGCAGTGTGGAACGATAATTTCGATTACCCTTTACAGTACAGAAACCATTTATGATCTCAAAAGCTTGATTTTTGAGAACACTGGGATTCCATTGATCAGCCAAACCCTTGTTCATGAAGGTCTGTCACTAATGGATTCTCTAACCCTAGAAGATTATAATATCCAGAGTAATTCTAGGGTTTTTGCTATCAGTGGATTGGATTGTGAAGATGAAGAAGAAATTGACTTGCACATCACAACAAATTTTACAGATCCATTTGTTATCCGGGTGAAACCTTGGTATAAAATATTGGATGTCAAGGCTGTAATTGAGAGCAGAACTCCTGAAATTCCTATTAGTAGCCAGAAGCTCTACTATAACCATGAAAGGCTAAAAGACTGGAAGACAGTGGCAGATTATAACATCACCGATAAGTCCTTGATTTTCGTGGAGATGACTCCTCTACCTGTGCACATATTTATAAACACGTGCCATAGAAGTAGCGGGAATAACACCATTGAGATTGAAGCTATGAATTTCACAACAGTGAATGAACTTGTGGATCGTATTCCGGACCAGGAGATTGAAAACATTAAGTGGCACCCATGTTTGTTTCTTGATGATGTTATGCTACAAGGTAGAAAAAAGCTTGTTGAATACGGGATTGTTTCGGGGTCAGTTCTTAGTTTGGATCGTTTGATTCAAATAAACATGATGGATTCAAGTGGTAAATGCAGTCAGGTGAATTTGAAACCTTCTTACTCTGTTCATGCTGTGAAGATGAAGATACAAAAAAGCTATGGAATCCCTCATGACTTTCAGGTGCTGAAATACAATAAAGATGAGATCGATGATCGCTGGAGTTTGGAAGACATCGAGGTTGTTTTGAGGATCAGATTAGTGGATCTAAGGTGGAATTGTTTTGGAAGATCTAGTTCCTTTTTTTGGCCTTCTTATGTGGATGATGCTCACGTATTCTGAAGTTGAGATCGATGATTGTTGGAATTTGGAAGAAATTGAGGCTGTTTTGAGGTGGAAGTCAGTCATGAAAACTTTCTACTATTCATATTGAAGGTGGGAATTCTCTAAAATTATCGTAGGCTTTTTGGTGATTGAGTAGCCATAGTAGTCGTTATAGTACTACTAGCCATAGTAATAGTCATAGTACAAGTTATAGTTTGTAATCACTTAAGTTTCTCTTTTACCTTTAACTCATTAGCTGAAATAGCACCAAAAAAAAAAAACAATTATTTGAGTAGCATTTTTGTTGTAATTTTTCCCATCAAGTGGGGTACTATAAAACTTACACATGAAAAAAAAAAAAATCATCAATGTTATAGCATTTGCAACAATGATATAAACATTATTTCATATGAGAAGTATTGGTAAATAATCATGTTATTTAAGCATATTCCAATCCTAAATGTTGCTAAATTAAAGTAACATTCCATTGACATCTATCTATGGTAGGTAGAAGTTAAAAATCTATATCGATTTCACAATTGAAATTGGGGGAAAAAAAGAAGAAGAAAGAATTTAAATACCTAAGAATATGCGTGACAATTTTACATATAACTTATAAATTCGACACCAAATCAAGAAGAGTTTACAGATTTAGATTTGATCTTATTGGTTCAAGTGGTAAATAGTTTACCCTAATAGACTAATTAATTAAATGAATTGACACAAAATCAATTAAACAAAATATTAAACTATTACACATGTCTTAGAGCATCTCCAACCTTGACTCAAATTTAAATTTAACTTTAAATTTGAGTAAAAAAATCTAAAAAACTTGCTCCAACGCTTACTCAAACTTATACCAAATCAAGGGAGACTTTTTTTTTACTCAAATTAAAAGAGATTCAGATATTGACCCAAATATTTAATAGTGAGATTTCACCATCTTTTAAAGATTTAATGGTCATCTTTACTCTCATTTAATTTGAGTTTGTCCACATTTAAATTTAAGTTTCTCTTCTTTTAAATTTGAGTTTGTCCATTAAAGTCATTTATATCAAATTAAGCTTTTTACTCAAATACTAACTTAAATTTAAATAAAAATTTGAGTCATAATTAGAGATGCAGTTATAGTCATGTATCTAATTTTGTGTAATGAACCAGATTCATTGATATATTTGTAGTAAAAATATCAATAGAGTGCCTTACATTGCTTTATCACAACTTTTGTGTCATAAACAAGGTAGCTGGCCCTTTTAAGTACGGATTTATTATCAATATACAACTGTTTTTCAGACTTAAGTATCGATATACAGTAATTTTGAACTTATTTATCAATTTATGACATTTTTTGAAAATGAATTTGTTGAATCCGATTTCATTTATAAAACGGAGTCAACAAATCCGCTTTTAAATAAAATAAAATAAAATTTTTGATCATATTTACCGAACTAACATTTTTCAAAACCAAATACATTTTTTCAAAAAAAATGTGATTACCAAATGCTAACTGGCTTTAAGAATGTGCTTATTCCCACGCTTTTAGGCTAAATTGAAAAAAAGTCAGGTAACTGAGGGACTCTCACATAGCTCCACCCACCTTCTTTCTCTCCAACAGATCTCATCCTCCTACAAGTCCTCTTCTAGAAGCTTTATGGCCTTTAGTTTCTAATTTAATGTCACCAAATTATATTTGGATAAATGTATTTTGAAGTGGGGTTTCATTCTTTTATACAAGAAAGGTAATTTCATCACTCAAATAGCTTTTTTGTTATGCACCAACTGATGAAAGACTGTTGCTGCTAACAAATATGAACGCCCCTTTAACTAAAACTTATAGCTTTTTTTTTTTATCACTCACAGATGTATGCCTAATGAGATGTGAAAAATGGATTGATTTGAATTTAGCTTTGAGCTTGAACGTTCATTGCAAATTCGTAGTTTTTTCTGGGTAGCCATTACAGAGCGAAACATAAAATATGTGTGATTGGTGGTATAATTACTGAAGCTGCTTCAATTTTCTACAAATGGGCTGTTCCAATGCATCGGAGAACGTACAAAAAGTGGTGGTTGAAATGTACAAAAAGTAAAAGTATTTGTTAACCACGCTTTTAAAGGGAGTTATTTATTTAAAATCAGAATTATTAACTCTTTTTTATAATTAAAAGCGAAATTATTAATTCTATTTTTACAAAATGTGTCGTAAATTGATAAATAAGTTCAAAACTACTGTAGATCAATATTTAAGTTTAAAAAGGACCGTATATTGGTAATAAATTCATTAGAGTACACTAGTAGTGCCAAACCCTAACACTTCATTTGGTAGGTAATAAAAAATAGAGCATGAGGATGTCAAACCAAAATGTAGTAATGATAAATTGAAAATTCATTTCCACTACTATAAAATATCTAATTCCATCGTTGTAAGATTTGTTGTTCTTTAATATGAGACGATATTTCTCATTACCAATTATTACCACTCAATGTCACCATCACTTGCAAACACCATCACCAACACCACCTTCACCTTCACCTTCACATCTATCTCCATCCGGGCGGGTTCAGGGTTGGGACTAGGGAGTTCAAGACCCAATCAGGGTCTAAGGGCTAAGGCCAAAAGTAAGGTTTGGGATCAAGACCAAGGTCTAAGTCTAGGACTGAGGCCAATGTCAAAGTCAAGTTTAGGGTTATGTTTAAGACCAGGACCAAGGTCAAATCTAGTTACGGGATCAGGTTTGGTCCAAGTCTGGACCCGAGCTTAGATCAGGGTCGAGATCAAGTCTGAAACTACGTTCAGGGTCCAAGGTCTGGGTTCGAGTTCTAGTTCTTGTATTTGGGCTCGAGTCCATGGTTGGTTATAGACTCACCTACCCCCCAAAGGCCATTACAACCCAACAGAACAGATTCTCTAACATTAACACCTAAGGGCATCTTCAATAGGTTCTTTATCTCTTTATCTTGGTTGCTGATGTCTTGTCTTCTATGTTGCTGAAAGGAGTGGAAGGACATAAATTTTGGGGAATCAAAGTACGGAGAGGAAATTTAGCTATTTCACACTTGTTCTTTGCGGATGATTCTTTTTTCTTCTTTAAAGCTAAGGATCAAGATATTTTGAATGTCATGAGTGTCCTGAATAATTTTTGTGTTGCCTTGGGTCAGTGTTTGAATCATAAAAAATCTGGTATTCTCTTCTCTGCAAATGCTATGGATGATCAAAAAAATCATTTTTGTCAGTTACTGGGATTAAACCCAGTGGATCGAGGGGTTAAATGTTTGGGTTTGCTTTTCTTTGTATGGACATGCAAAGAGCGAGATGTTTTGATATCTTATTGAGAGGATTTTGAAGAAGTTGCAAGGGTGGAAAAGTTAGTCTCTTTCCCTAGCGGGCAAAGAGATTTTGATTAAGGCAATCATTCAAGCGATCCCAAATTATGCTATCTGTCCTTGCTTTTCCCAAGAATTTTTGTGATAAAATCAATAAATATGTGAGGGGTTTTTGGTGGGATGGAGGAAGGCAAAAGAAAGGTATTAGCTGGAAGTGTTGGGATAGGATGGTTGAAGCTAAAGCAAAAAGGGGGATGGGTTTTAAAGAGTTTTATCTTTTTAATCAAGCGTTGCTTGATAAACAGTGCTGGAGGTTAATCTAGAAACTTGATTCTTTTGGCCAAGGTTTTTAAAATCTATTTATTTTCCTGAAGGTGATTTCATGAAAGCTAAGAAGGGAGCGAGACCATCTTGGGTGTGGAACAGTCTAATTAATGGAAGGGAGCTTTTGAAAAAAGGCCTGACAAGTCATGGAAGGTAATGGGATTAATATTTGGGAGGACAGGTGGATCCCCCATCTCGATGATGGTGATTATTCGGTCTCCTAGACCTCACGACTATGATATTTCCTAGGTTAATTAGCTTTTTTCTCCTAATACTAGAGAGTGGAATGCAAGGCTTATTAGAAGGCTTTTCAATGAGAAGGAGTGTTAGGCTATTTTGGCTATTCCACTTCCAAAGGTTCTTGTTGCTGATAGGCGTATTTGGAGACTGAAGCCAAGAGGTGCTTATTTTGTTAAATCAGGTTACTCCCTTGTTGTTTCTTTTAATACTACTTCTATAATGTTGCCTTTTTCTTCTTTCTCTCCTCATCCAAAATTTTGTTTTGTTGTCTGGCATATGATGGCCATACCAAATGTCAAGCACTTTTGGTGAAAAGTTTGTAGTAATGCTTTGGCCACATGTGAGAATTTATTTAAAAGGAAGTGTGTCGACTCTCCTTGGTGCCAAATCTATGGTGAGATGGTTGAATCCGTTGAACAACTTCTTTTTTAATGTGGTTGGGTTAAGAAGGTTTGGTTTGGGTCTGATTTGGGATTGAGATTGAAGCTGGATCCTCATGTTTCAGTGTTATAGTGGGCATCGTACCTATTGGATGTAATTAAGAATTTCACATGCTCTTTTGAGATTATGGGGAAAGTGGCAACGATTGCATGGGCCATCTGAATTTCTAGAAACAATTTTGTCTTTAATCATCAAGAGCCCAATGCTCTTGCTACTCTGCTATGGGCTTAGAAGTTGTGGAATGAAGTGAGGATTGCTGATATAGGTAGGCGTGAGGTGCAGCCAGTCGATCTCACCTCTTCAACAGGAACATGCTTCTGGTTTCATTACATCTCTGTGTTGTGATGGTGCATTTAAGAAGGGTGATGCAGCTATTGGGGTGATCCTGAAAGGCACAAATGAGACTATTGTGCATGGAATTGCCAAATGGATTCTGGCCGTGTCCAGTTTTTACTCCGAAGCAGCTACAGTAAGAGAAGCTTGTCTCTTGGTTTCTGTTTCTGGGCTACGTGATGCTACTGTTTCTAGTGACAACTTGGAGTTGATCAAGCTGTGTGTTTCGAAAGATGCTCCCCCATGGAATGTTAGTGATTTTGTTAATGATTTTCGATATTTTGTTAAAGTTTTTAATTTAACCTTTTTTAACAAGTCAAGAGCTCTTAAGAGAGCAGCTCATTGGGTCGCAGTCATGAAATTATCTAACTCAATTCCTTTGAGTTGGGTGCGCTGTCCCCCCTTCCCCCGAGCTTAAAGTTTTATTATCTAGTGATTGTAATCAACATTTTTCAACGTAATTAAATTTGCAAATCAGATTACTTTCAAATAAAAAAAAAAGTTTCATTATCTCCACTTAATTCTCTATTTTAGAGAATTGACTTTTAAAAATAAATCTCTAATAGGCTTTCTAAAATAAAGAGTCTAATTTGACTCTTTATATTTGAAGAATCAAATTCACTTTGTACTTTATTTTTTTGAACAAAAAAAGAGTGTATTTATCTTTTTGTCCAATAAATTTAGGGTAAACACTCTTTACATTAAAACAAATCTACTCCCGTTATTTTAGTCTCGGAATGGAATTACTGAAGAAGCAAAGTACACAAAATCAAGCTTGAGTATTAAAATATTTTTTTTAAGTGTTTGTATCAGTTGATCCTCCATTCCTGCCATTCTAACGAGACGTAAGGAATATGGGAGGGGGCTGAAACAAGATGGAAAAGACATGCTAAGGGCTTGGAGCGAGATCATGGGAAACCGTGGATAAATAAAATATTTAAAGTTTAATAAAAGAATAGAAAGGGGAAAAAAAGATGAAAGTTTATTCCTAAAAAGGACAAAGTATAAAATAATAAAATGTTAAAAATAAAGTGTTTTATTGGATTGGTATAAAAAAATTTCCTCTTTATTTTAATTTTTGGATAAAGATGCTCTCTATTTTAAAGAACACTATTCGAGATACTTTAAGTGTCACGCAGACATCAAAAAACCATTGAAGATATGCATAACCAAGAAAAAGACTAATGTTAGAATATCTCCAATTACCTCTCTATTTCCAAACTTCTCTCTATTTTAGCAAGTTAACCACCAAAAATCAAACTCCAATAAGTTTTTATTTAGACTATTTCGAATAGATAACCTTATTTACCTATCTACATTAGAAAGCACAACGCACTCTCTATTCTAAGGATTAATTATTTTTTACCCCCCATGGTTTCAACTAGAAACACCGTGTCTACTTGAAATTTAAAAGTATGAAATGAACATTAGCCCCTTATAGTTATCCTAATATCCACACTTTTTGTCACACCCCCACCCGGATCACATAGGGTGGGCAGCGGACCGGCCACCAAAGCTTTAACCAACCATCCATGTGTATAATAAATACAAAATACAACAAAAAACAAACAATAAAGTGATATATTCCACCGATCTAATGAATAGCAGAGGAATAAACTAACATTACCGACATTATTATTAAACTCATGTAAAACAATAATTAATCCCTAAGGTTCACTACTCTAAGCATAAGCAACATTGTTCACAAAAAAATTGAATATTGTCTCAAAACTACAAAAGACATTTATTCCTGAAAACCTATGATAAAATAAATCTTCAATTCTTCTAATCCCTTATCTATCCGAGAACTTACTCCTCCCCCTGATCCTCATCTTAAAAATGTTAAATATTTGAGTGAGCACAAAGACCTGTGAAATAGCAACCACCTCTAATGGGGTGTGAAAATAAATCTCAGAGTTTATATACAAAAATAAAATTTGATACATATATAAGTACAACAAATTATATCTCAATTCCTCACACATTGTCATGTAAACAAAAATGATTTTATAACCACAAATAACTTTATAAATAAAAAGATATTTATAACACAAAACACCACTTACTTTCACAAATAACTTTATAAATGAAAAGACTCTTATAACTCAAAACATTCACATACACATTTAATCTCAAAAATATTTGTCAAATCATGTTTATTACCATTAACCTGGTAACTGGTCCAGTCTCTTGTCATCATTAGCCTGATAACTGGTCCCGTCTCTTATTACCACTAGCCTGGTAACTAGCCCAGTCTCTTGTTATCACTAGCCTGACCCCAGTCCCAGTCGCTTGTTACCATTTAGACTTGGTAACCCCAATCTGTCTCATAAACATAATTTTCACACACACAAAAACTATAATTTTAGTCCCAACACACACAAAATTTTCATTTCATCACCAAGGCAATGATATAAAATCATTCCACAAGTTTTCCAAAATTCACATGTAGAATAGTTCACAATTTCAAAACATTTAATTGCAACTCCAAACATCAACACATATATTATATATATGAACAATTCACATACACACACCCACACATTTAATATAAAAAATCATCCCAAAAGAAGTAGTAAACTATTCATCTTAATTTCTAAAATTCAATTCTAAACATTTTTTCTCAATTTCAATGCAATCACCACCTAATCCAAAATAACATATAAAAGTCAATTCTTTTTCTTAATCTCGTCGTTTCGCGATTCTATATTTAATCTTTATACTTCTTTTCCATTTATATATACTTAATATATATTTTACATATAAATCTCCTTTCTAACATGAGACAATAGGATCTGGAAGTATTCTGGGCTGTTTAAATTTTTTTTTAAAGTTTTAGAGTCAAATCATAATTTTTAAAACTTTTGGGCTAAAATATAATTTCATTGAAAAACAAATTTTCTGTTTTCGAGCTTGCCATAAATTTTCCAAAATTTTGTTCTTACCAAATAAAAGGGAGTTTCTGCAATTTTTTGGAATTGGTCTTCTTCTAGAAACAGAACCTGGACCAGTATTCCTTTCTCCTTTGTTTTCAATTTAATGGATTTAATTTTTTTTATAAGATAATAATATACCTAAAGTTACGAGACCTTCTAAAACTTTGGAGCCTAAAGGCTAAAACCCATGCTTTTTTTCCCATAATGTTGAGCCAACCCTGCAAGTGAAGTTTAAATTTGAGCCCAAAAATCACTTATGTTTTTAATTTGGTACTGATGTCCTATCTATTTGACTATTAAACCATATATTATAAAAGATATTTTAAACACGTAGTATTCTTTTTGAGAGAAACAAAGTCCACAACATATTTTGAACGTGTAAAACACTCTCCATTAACTTAAATGATAAAAATAATTATTTCACTTTGGTACATAAGAGCAAAAAAATAATATGCATAATTTTAAACATTAAGTAGATAAGATATTTGTAGTCGAAACCAGAGAAATAAAAAAAAAATTAATATGATACATATACATCTGTCATTAAATGTTATTAGCTATAAGAATATTTTTCTATTAGAATAGAGAGTCCATTAAAATTGTCAAAAATATTTTACACTACTTTAAAATTTTATCAAATATGCTCTTTAATTCAAAAAAAAAAAATACTCTGTTTAGAGAATACTATTAGAGATGCTCTTATTTCAACATCAAAACAAGAATCTCACTATGATCATTTAGGAGGCTAATGTGGCAGCTCCTAATAAGTGTTTAATTTGCCGAAAGCCACGGCAGCTGTTCCCCAATATATATTATTATTCCAATAATTATGTTCATAATTTGTGTTTTTTACATAATATCAAGTTCCAAGACAAGCTTATATGGCCAAGAAAAAGAATGTGAAAATACCTGTATTGTGAAAACTTTCAATTTGGCGAGTCAAGAGAAGAAGATCCAACAACCGCAGGAAGTAAACAATTCAAAAATCCCAAGTCCATACCTTTACCAGGTCAGGCAGCCTTGAGTCCTAGAGTGACAGAGGGTGAAAATAACTGGGGTGTCTTAAAGACGAGGTCTGCAAGGCAAATTTGGGACAGGTGGTCTGAGAGCCGATCCCACTCCAACATTGAGTTGGCTTTACGTATTCCTTCACAAGCCCACCTGTACCAAGAGTAAAAATACCTCGCCTTCCCAGTAACGGTAGGTTACCTGAATAAGTCATCACATTATCAACCCTAATGACATGGTTCCACTTTGAACAGAGCATTGACCTTCGGAAGACAACTCTTGCCTCTTCACTAAAAGATCTTGATCTCTGCAAGACAACCCCTGCTTCTTGATACATGACCTAAAAAGGGCAATAAATAGCCTTTTGCAGTGTGAATCTAAATTTTTCAGTGTTAAATGTTTGTACGTGGACAATGGGGTGAGAACACTCTTCAGTTACAACAGAATCAATGTCAACAACAAAAATGAGGACAACGCTAAAAGATGGGAGCACCAAGATCGTCCTCTACCTTATTATCTTTGCATATCTTCAGAAAATGGAGCTGAGCTCGCAAGTGCAAAATCTGTCATATCCATTAATCATCATGAGAATCTACCATATAAAAATATCAAGTCAACATAAAAAAATAAAAATAAACGCATGTACATATACTTCTAAACAAAAATATGTATCATGCAAGGGGGGAGGAGGAGGTATCTACAAACAGTAGTGCACAGTTAAGTTTTAGAACCACCGACAGAAATCTGGAATATAAAGTACATAAGATATATATCATAAGCAGCCCAAAACTTTGAAAAGAAAAAGGTCACAGAAGACAAAACATTAGGTGTCCAATTTCCAATTCCTTAGCAAGATGCCCACATTCGATCTGTCACAGTACCATGGACATAATTTTTAGGAGGAACAAGTCAATAAAGAGATACCAGTTTATCTATGATAAGGTATCCCCAAATTTACATTTCTCATTTCAGAAGGAAATAGTGGTTCAAAATTAAAAAAATTAAATAAAGAAATCGTATCGAGAAGCAAATGAGCAAGTCATTTTTCCCTTTACATAAACATATTCCCTAAAATATAAGACAGAAAACAAATGCAAATGTGAAATAAGTACCTCTTCTTGAAGCAGAGTAGGAAGGTTCTCCGTTGAAACAAGATTATGCATTTCCTGAAGCAGCTTCTCCTCTTTGATGCCAGACCACGTTTGTGGTGGCAAGGCCAATAAGAGTGCAGTCAGTACATCATTGTTCGCCGGGTGCATCCCAATGCAACCACTTGGGCCTTGCCCACTGCAACTCAGCTTTATTTCAGATGAAGGGACTAGCACATCCACCCCTTGCTCACCATTACCATTGACCACCCTTCCAGACACCACTGTGACAGGTTTGTCTCCATTTGCCTTCAGACATTTCACACATGTTTCCTGACAGCAGAACCTATCAGAGGATCCAGATCTTCCTGCTAAAAACCCTGCTCCCTGGCTACAGACACTTGCTGCAATATCAGATAGTGTATTCTCATTATTCCTGGTTGTTATGGTTCGGCAACATGACCTTTCTGAACTTAAGAACTCAGTCACATGCTTATAAAGACTGGTCTCCTGTACTTGTTGTAATACCTGTTCCTGCAAAATGAGAAGTAGGGATCCATAAATTCAGAAGGAGCATAATGTGTAGAATTAATGCATATTCATCCGAGTCCAAACAGGGAGAAGTAGCAAAAAAAATTTGACGGTGAGCATCTTTTTTCCCTTCAATGTAGGTACCTTAATGGCAAGTCTTCCTTTCTCTTCATCACTTAGACTCTGACCACTGTCTTCTTGTCTCCGAACTTCTGCTACCCACTGGATGAATTCTGCAAAATTTGACGCCGGGGCAGTGAAAATGACAGATAGAACACCCTTGATGTCCTTTACATCCTCCGACCTCAATAGAACGGGAACATCATCCACCAAAAACTTTGCAGTATTGACCCAACTCTCATGTTTACAACTCTGCAAAGGTGAAACAAAGTCCTTTACATTGAAGTTTCTTTAATAAAACAAAGAAAGTCATGCAAAAACCAAATAAAGACCACAGATAGAAATTCCCAAACCAGAAAAAATTGGGATGTACCATGTACAGGACAAAGTTAGGTCCTTTGATTCTAGAAGATGTTCAAATGTGTGGCATGTGCAAAACCAAATTATCCAATGGATATGTCATTAGTTGCTGTGAGCAAAGGTATTGGAATCTAGGTTCCATCTCAAGGACAGAACCAATAACAGTGTGGAACATAACTTTGTGGTAAAATGTGAACTAACTTTGCAACCAACAGCAGAAAAAAGAGATAAAATAGCCACTTCAGAATGCTTAAAAAAGTACTGTGCATATCAACTCTAAAACATAACCATTTGGACTAGACTATTCGAGCAACTGATCTACCAAGCTCAATTTGTCAGTTTAAAAGATTTTTCTGAATTAAAACAGTTGAATGTGAGTGGGGGCTGAAACTTTAAACATAAACTAACTCCATGAAGAGCAGCCAATTCCCCACCAGATAGGCCGTGAAACAAATATAAACCAACATGGCAAGAAGATATGTGAATAATGCTATTGCTAATTCTTCCAATAAGCATGATTTTTTCCTAAGGAATTGTATAAACAAAACTAACTGCAAACTATTATACATACCAATTTTTTTCTAAAATAACAAAAAATATCTTCAAGGAAGCAACTATTGGAAGACACTTCGAGCACTTTACTCCCTTTGCACCTTTCAACCCTAAATAATTTGCCATCAACCCTCCATTGAGTGTAGACTTAAAACGTACCAACTAACCAAAAAGGTAGTTCAGTGCCCAAGGCTCCTAACTGCAGAGTCTGATATACGAAGTTTTACCCTTGTATGCGGAAAGCTTGTTTTCCCTGACACGAATCCTTGACGCCCATGTTACAATGCCGTATCCGTGTCCTATATTTTTGAACTTTGACTTATCCCCATATCCATATCGTATCAGATACAACACCAGTATCCGTATTTGTGCTTCCTAGGCCAAGACCCACCCTCAAAATCTACCAAACTAATAGAATTACTTTAGATTTCTCCAAAATCTAATACCCTTAAAACTTCGTCAAATGCATGAAAATAACTACTTTGAAAGAAAGAAGGGCATTTAAACATTTCAAAGGCATTGTTTACTTTTTCGTATTAACTATACAATGGCAAATTTTATGCATAAAAAACCTATTGCCCTTTATGTCATTTGGGGGTGGGGTGGAGTGGGGGATGATGAGATAGGCAGCTCACTTCATGAATCCAAACAATTTAAGGATTTCATTAGCAAACTAAAAATTATTTTCCCCAATAGGTAGCATTTTTGACAATTACCAATCAATTCTTGATGATTCTTGATTATATACCATGAAACTAATTAGATCCCCCAAAAACATATCAACTAATATATATTTTTAAGTTACTAGTATATTACTCATTACAGCAGCAAATGTTAACATGTTGATTGAGCTTAACAGTGGTTTGCTTACTTGCCTCCTGCTGCTCCGCAAGCCGGAGTTGCTCTACCACCCACCCACTTAAAATACTATCTTTGGATGAACCTAGTCCAGAATGAAAACTACCTAGTACCATCACAACCATGAAGACCAATAAGAGCCCTTTTAAAAAATGGCATACAGGGAAAAAAAAAGTTCTAGAAAATTTCGAAACTGCCACATTGCTTGTTTCCTTCAAAGAAATTACACATCTTTTGCAAGTTGACAAAAATGAGAAAATATGACAATCAGATATCAGTACTGCAATATGCTTATGCAGTTTAAGCAGAGTTTTGACACTATTATACCAATCACTTAAATCATACCAGGGTATACAGCAGCGCTGGTGCTCTGTGAAGCCTAGATATTAGCATGAACCTGGAAAAATATCAAATTTCTGAAGTGAAAAGGGACAATATCAAAAGACTTACATATACTAAAAACAATATCCAACAAATATAATAAAAAGGAAGAACAGTAAAATACAAATGGAAGGGAATACTCAACTGCAATGCAGGACAAAGGGAACAACAGCATTCACTACACTATAAGAAGACTAAATTGTAAAAGACCACAGCACATAAATTTCAAGTGTGCCTTAAACTTAATTTACTTTTTAACTCTAATGGGCATGGAGGTAGAGTAGTTGTATATGCTTAGTTTACTTCAGCAAATGTTAATCCAACAGGTTAAAAGAGGCTATCGTGTCCTCAGCCATTATTTCCATAGCATTTGACAATTCTATACAGATGTCAGCATCAGTAAATCTCAGTCAACTAGATCTCTCTATTAGTTCACAGTATTACTGGGTAATAAATTGTCTTCTAGTCAATGGCTTCAGTGTGCATGATTTGTTTTCAGCAACTTTGTCAAACTTTGCTAAACACTATTTACACTAACGGTGCCCAAGAAAAGAGACTAAGCATCTTATGAAGGAGAAAAGGTCATAAAAACAATCAATGGTCACACGAGTAGTAGTATCCTAACTAGTTGAAGAGCTTCAAGCAAGATATCCACTATCATCAGATGCTAACATTATATTCAACAATGAGAAGCATGCAGAAGCACGTACCCTCTACTTAGTCCAGTTGCTTCATCAAGAGTATCCATTGCTTCCCAAAGAAGGGCAAGTGGAACCCAATGAGGTGGATACTTAAAGCGAGCGACATCTAAAATCAGTGCCATATCCCTTCCAGCATGATAACCTCCAATAGGTGAAAAATGACCAGTTCCTGTCTGCAGAATGAATGAGAACAAAACTTCAATTAATTCTTTGACACCTCCTAATAAGTGGGACAAATCTGATAGAACTACCAGAGCTCAAGATACTCAGACAAGAGCAAAAAAGAGAAGTATTGTTAATATCCCCTGGTCAAGGGCATGGCTGGTGCATTGAAAAGCTAAAAGACAAAAAGAAGAATAATTATACTTAGATAATATTGCAGACATCCAGTAAAGCACCTTCTAAACTGAGAGGAGAATCAGGTAGGCCAACTCGTTCAAAGGGTATTCTCCTTTTTCCATTGGAAATTCCACAATTCGAGGACAAGGAACAGAGACATAAAAACTAAGCAATTTCTAGACATTGGAAAAATAAAAAAGCCTATTTCAAATTCAAAAAAATGGGTCTTAGAGACGATCCCCCTTAACTAATAAAAATAATTCAATGAGAAAATAAAATTAGTTAAACTATACTTCAATACAATCCCCATTAACCAATAATATGAGTTCCCCCAGAAATTGATACCCTACTTCACCCAATTCAACAAACTTGCACAGCATAAAAAATCAGTGACTTGAGATCAATCCATATCCATTCAAATCACCTAGCCCTCCAACTAAGAGTTACAAAATGACCCATCAACCAACATCCAATCTGCAAAGTTGGAAGCAGTTTGATCTAAGTACCTAAACATGCAATGCACCTACTCCAACACAGTTCAGCTCACTGCAACTTGTGACATGGATGATGGGACACACTATGCAGTGGTGATGTTACCAGCTGTAGCAGCAAAATACACCTATGTACTAATAACAAAGTGTCATAAAGCTCACTGCATTTCCAAATTCTTGAACTCAATGAGATGGAAGGGGCTACACACTATACCTCAACAGTGCAAGCCTATAACATAGGTAACAATAAAATGTTGAAAGTAAATAGAAAAACCAAAACAAGCAAAGCAGCCAGGCCTGGTAATTACCTGTTTAAAAGCCCCTCTATGATATGATGATATCACATGACAATCATCCAAAGTAGAACATGCGACAACATACTTACGAAAGTCATCAATGGTGCTCTGATTTGTGCGAAAAGCTTCAACTTTCGCTCCTGCACAGTGAGCCAAACATACAACCCTCCCAAAGGAGATGCCTTGAGCTTTAACCTTTTCCAAAGGCTCACAACAGTCCAACATAGACTCATCAAACCATCTCCAAGGCCCTGCAGAGAAAGTGTTGTCAGAACAAGACACATATTTGGTAAATAGAAAAATCTCAAAGTCGTGTATTAAAAAAGGCAAGAAACAAAATTCAAGGTTTAAAATTTTGTTAAGGTGTCCAGAACAAGAGAAAAAGCTCTTCACCTATACAAAATGGGCAGCCTCCTAAGAAGTAATATGCACGCATACACATCCCAGGCAACTCAAGTTAACAGTTACTGGTGAGCCCACTATAATTAAGCACTAAACGCAACGAAACATGTGAAAAAAACCTTCAATAATCCTTTAGAGATTTGGATCAAACAAGTTTACATAGAATAAATTAAGGACTGCTCAGTCCTCCATTCACACCGCCTGAGTAGGATAGTCTCATCCAGGTCCCAGGAAACTTAAAGTCCCAATCCTTCACAGAACAAGTAGGGCTGCTAAATAGAACACCAATACAACATGCCTACAACTACATAAAATGCCTTAATAATTGTGATTCACACAAGGAAAACAGTAGCAGCCCCCATCTCATGTCCAGCTTGTGAAGAAACAACAAAGCAAATTGTCAGATCAAGTTGACTACCGAGCACAAGAAGCCACGCCAGCAAAAGGACCCGTGAAACTTAGTCATATGAACCAGATGAATGGAGTCAACAGTGCACCCAAGATTACACGTCAAAGTTAATGATAATTGTTCTTGATTATGCGATTAACGCGAGCAACATTCAATCAGGAATAACCTTCAACCTATGGATAACGTCCAAAATTCCTTTTTGAAACTTATACATTACTTGGATCTAAAAAGGGATTCTGGAAAGAATTTTTCTGGTTCTCCATCCCATGTTGCTACATGAGATTCTTGCACATTATGCCCAGAACAATCTCCACTTTGCCAAACAAGAAAATTAATTAGACTATTCAATCATTTCAAGTATCTAATATTCTACCTATCACAAAAGGGCATAGTACCTATTGAACAGAGCAGAAAAAAAGAAAAAAGAAAGGCATGGTCGACAATCCTTTCCTCAAATGCTGTTGATAGCTAATTGCAAAAAGACAAATCCACCTGTTCAAGTGCTGCTGCAGATCTTTAATCACACGGTAAACTTATGCTGGCCTGGAGGGTTGTTTGTTTGCCCCACTTCTGCCTCAATGTAGAAGCAATGGAAAAGGTGACATTATTATTTTGTTCATGACATACCCTCCAGAGTTAAGATAAATGAAGTGGATTGTCAGAGAGGCATATGGAGGCTTATCGCACAAAACTCAGACTAGGTTCTGTTAACACTTCATAGCACAAAGCAAAATTAGGCACAAACAAGGCATGTCAAGAAGGACTCAAGGGCAAACTTTTGTTATATACTGTTTTGTTTTTCAGATTTTTTGGCTGCCATGTCTACAACAGGTGTTATGCAGGCAAGTGATTGCACTATGATGCTGAACATTAGTACTGTCATGCTGCTGCATCACATGGCACATTGTCATAAAACCTTCTGGCATCAAAGTAGGCACCATGAATCAAAAACATATTTATAATTGGCGACTGTTTCATTATCAAACTGCATTTAGATATCCTTGAAAAGAAAATGGATCATATTTTATAATCAAAGACTTATTTTTGGGAGACAACACAGTTATAGTTTGGCAAGTGAATAAATCAGATGTCTTCCAAATGAAGCAATAGAAACCTCTTCAAAGGACAGAACTTTCAAAAAATTAACAAGAATACCGTGGATAGAGAACATGAAAAGCAAGAAAATATCAGCAAGATGAACGATGTGGGATGGCCTGACTACAAATAGATGGAATTAAATTTAATTACTAGTTGGAAAAAGCTTAAAGCCTACATCTTCATTGAACACTACTGTACCGGATAAATTAAGAGTTACCTTTCCATTTTCTACCCGGATCAATAGCAAGAGCATTCAAGACCATGGAAAGGCTGGCTAACCCACAATATGCAGGCTCAGATTGTGTCTGAAAATAAGATATCAACTTGAAAAAACCTTCCATTGTTCCACTTTGGATGGCTTCCATGAAAAGTTGCTGCAATTCCAGTAAAAAGCAAGTAGATTAATGGCTTTAAAAACCTAACCAAGATTAAAAGAGAAACAAGTTTTTATAGTAAAAAGCATCTTTACATCACACCAAACAACCAAACACATGTGATATAGATACGTATTACTTTTGGAGCAGGCTTTCAATCGAAGAGGCCATTGGCTACACTCAAAAGTCTCAAATGCTGTGAGACTGTGGCCGCTGACCAGTGAGGTACTGATTTAATCTCTTTTATCCAAAATGAGTTGCAAGGACATCCATATCTAACACTTTCACTTCCAAATGTACACGTGCCAAAAACAATGGAATTACTATAAACTTGCTAAATCAAACATTTCATTCCACTCAACTCAACAGAGCATCAAGCCAGCTGCCTTGTATCGTCCACCATCTTGAATGATGGAATTCAATAAAATGGGAGGCATCTGAGACTAAGCTACTGAGGTTAAGGAGTTATGAATATTTTGTTTCAAGAATGCCTAACAAGAATAGCATGATTCAACTACTATCAGAATGCATCTAAACTCTGCTCATTCAAGGGACGTACATACAATGATATGAAAAGATAAATTTCTAAATTGTTAACCTTTTGTTTCTTTAAACATGTGGACAAGAATCCAAGATAAATAAAATAACTATTATATTTTAACACAAAACACGAGAAGAAACCAATGTGGTGATAATTTTGAAGCATTGTTGTTGCACCAACTTGGAAATATACTGCATTTAAAATCAACTCCTCACAGCAACAACTAATTGTTCAAGTCACATATTTTAAAGCCTATATGCTGTGGACACCAGCAGAATTACAAATGATAAAAACCTAAAAAAATACTGAAACTAACAGATTCACAAAATAGAAATGAACCCACAACAATCTAATAAGCAAATTTTAAAAGGTTGCTACAAATTAATTCCATGTTTTATAGTTTCCACAAATATTCCCAGTAATATTTTCTGAAAGCAGTTTATTCTACCCAACATTACAAACACACAGTGAGGTAGGAAATGAATTTCTTCAAAAAGATATCAAGATTGAATATTTGGCAAGAGCTAGAGGCATCTTATCATGCCAACTTCGCCACATAGTTACAAAAAACCCGTCAACTATTTCTAGCATCAAATCAGACATTACTGATTGCTTATCACGGCAATAAAGAACACGTACACAAAAAAATCAGTCCAGAAACAAACAAGGAAAGAAAAAGTACCAAAAGATCCATTAAGGATCACCGCAACTGAGACAATATCGATCAGATAAGACTATAAAGGAGAATATCAAGGAGAAAAATATAGGCATCAGAAAGATTACAACAAATTCAGATTATAAACCCTAATTTGAAAAGGCTTTAATCAAAATTGTACATCATAAATAGAACAGAGGTGATAATACAATTAAGAAACAAGGAAAAAAAAATGAAAAATGCACCCAAAGAACCATAAAAACCACAACAACTAAGAAAATATTGCTCGAACAGACGGTCAAAACTCGAACACATTAAACCCTAATATTGAACCAAAATCTGACAGAATCTTAAAAAGAGAAGAGAAAGACAGAGAGAAGAAAATGACCTTTCCCTCGGAAGAAGCGAAATCTATAGCAGGAGGCGAAGGGAGTATTCGCCTGTACAAACCAGCCATCGCCATTTCCGGTCTGTGCTTCGATTCAGACTCCGATCAGAGATCCTTGTGAAAGGGGTCTGTGAGACTTTTCTAAACGGAAGCGGGAATACACGATTTAGTACTGCCCCGCGTATTTCAACATTCAACAGTTTCAAAAAGGGAACTAGCGCGTTTGTCTTTTTATGTACATCCAAGGGAATAGTTGGTATCGTACCGAAAATTTCAAATATGCGGAAATAATTATAACTTTAATAGGATATTTCCTAATTTTATGGATTATTTACGACTTCACCGGTCGGTAGGCCAAAGAAGACATTGAAATGACATGTCAAATTTGTTAAACAATTCACTAAAATTGTAAATATTCGCAAAAAGAATTTTAATATCTTGTCTTACCTACCAACCGGTGAAGTTGTAAATAATTCATAAATTTAGTAACCATACCACTTAAATTGTAATTATTTTCACAAATATAGAATTTCGATATAGTACAAAAATCTCTTGGATGTACTGTTAGTCCTATCCTTTTATATTCAACTAACCGACATATTGGTTTTGTAAC
>CAUOFW020002733.1:0-44424 GCA_963454935.2 Ilex paraguariensis
TATCTTGTCTCTGCATCCAGGAGCGCCTTGCTGATGTAGTAAATCGGCTTCTGTCGGTGTTCATGCTCACGGATAAGTACTCCGCTTACTGCAAACTCTGAAACTGCCAGGTATAGGAACAACATCTCCCCCTGGATGGGGACGGACAGGGTCGGAAGAGTCCTCAGGTATTCTTTGATCCCAGCCAGGGCGTCCTCGCACCCCTGGCTCCACATACTCTTCCCAGCACATTTGATTGCTCCAAAGAAGGGTTTGCATTTATCCGAGGAGCGTGAGACGAATCGGTTAAGTGCAGCCAGCATCCCTGTGAGTTTCTGGACTTCTCGGACAGTGCGAGGGCTTCGGATATCCAGGATTGCTTTAATCTGATCTGGGTTGGCTTCGATTCCTCGCTGACTAACCAGATACCCGAGGAATTTTCCCGACTCCACTCCGAAGACGCACTTCGCTGCATTCAGCTTCAACCCATACTCCCTGAGAGTGGAGAAGGTATCCGCCAAGTCTGTAAGATGATCACCACTCCGTTTGCTTTTTACCAGCATGTCGTCTATGTAGACCTCCATGGTGTTGCCGATCTGCTTCTTGAACATCCGATTCATCAATCTTTGGTATGTTGCCCCGGCGTTCTTCAATCCAAACGGCATCACTTTATAACAATAAACTCCCTTCGGAGTGATAAATGCCGTCTTTTCTTGATCCGGGGCATAGAGAGGGATCTGATGATATCCTGCTCGGGCATCCAGGAAGTCCATTCGTTCATATCCGGCTGTGGCATCTACCAGCTGGTCCACCTTCGGCAGGGGGTAGTCATCCTTGGGACATGCCTTGTTTAGATCTGTGAAATCCACGCAGACACGCCATTTCCCCCCTTTCTTCTTTGCACACACTGTATTGGACAGCCATTCTGGGAACTGTATCTCTCGAATGGCATCGGCTCTTAGGAGTTTGTCTATTTCCTCATTGACCGCGTTGGTGTGATGCGGGGCCATACGTCGTGGCCTCTGCTTTACTGGCTTGTGAGATGGGTCAACATGCAGCCTGTGAGTAATTATCTCAGGGTCTACTCCTGTCATTTCCATTTCGTTCCAGGCGAACACGTCTGTATTCCCCTTAAGAACCTGATCATCTCCTCCTGTTCGGCTGCGGGCATCGAGGTCCCAACTAGGAAATACTTCTCTTCTTCTCCTTCAACCAAGGGCACCTTCCGGAGGTCTTCAACCGATCGTTCAGCTGGGTCTACCGGGGGTCATCCATCCCGGACGCCCGGACTGTAATTGCTATTTTTCCATGATCTCTTCCGGTGCTCGCCCCTTCTCCTGGCTGGACGCCCCGGCTCGGACGGCCGAATAAAAACAGTTCTTCGCAGACGCTTGATCCCCCCGGATCTCCATGACGCCCTCTGGCGTGGCGAACTTCAACTTCTGGTGGAGAGTGGAGTGCACCGCTCCCAACGCGTGCAGCCATGTTCGCCCCATAATCACGTTGTAAGGAGAGTCCGTGTCGATCACCACAAACTCTGTGTCGATGACGAAGGGACCAGTGGCGACCGGTAATGTAATTTTCCCCACGGGCAAGGCGAAAGAGCCGTTGAACCCGATGAGGGGTGTCCTGATTTTGGTTAAGTCTTTGGGGCCAAAGCCCATCCGCTTCAAAGTCTCGAAGTACATCACCTCCGAGGAGCTCCCTGAATCTATCAAATTCTCTTGACATCGAATTTCCCTATCTTTAGGGTCAAGACAAGGGCGTCGTTATGAGGAATCACCACGCCTGTCAAATCCGCGTCAGAGAACGTAATGCCAAGCTCACCCATCCTGGCCCTTTTACTTGATGGCCCCACATCTCCCTCGGCTACCTTTCTGGTAAAAGCTACCCTCTTGAGGTCGGATTCGAGCTCTTTGGACGTGGGGCGCTCCAGCGGACATACATGGATGACGTCTATGACGTTGTCCGGTTCCTCGGTCGGGGCAAGGGCTCGTTTCTCTTCTGGCCTAGGCTCTATGTATTCTTTCAAATATCCATCTCGGACTAAGCTCTCCAAGAATGACTTGAACACCCTGCAGCTCTCGGTGCGATGCCCGACATCCCGGTGATATGAACACCTTACTTTTTGATCACGGGTGGAGGGGTCGCTTTGCATCCTGGGCGGCCATTTGAAGAACGGCTCGTGTTTGATTTTATGGAGCAACCTGAAGATGGGTTCCTTGAAGACGGTGTGAACTCCTCTGGACGAACCCCCTGGATGGGGTAGCAATCCCTTCCGGGGAATATCTTCGCGCTCTTTTTCCTTTCTCTTGGGTTGGAGGGCTCGGCCTTTGTTGCTTCCCATCTCGTCCTCGACCCTTGAGTACTTGTTGATCCGGGCCATCAGTTCCCCCATATCCGAGGGAGTCTTTTTGGTCAGGGATCGGTACAGGTCCGTGTCCCTCGCCAAGCCGAGCCGGAAGGATGCTGCTGCCATGACCTCCGAGCATCCCTCGACCTCATTGACTTCTTCCCAGTATCGGATGGCGTACTGGCGAAGAGTCTCGGATTCCCTCCTCTGAGGGTCAACAGTGATCCAATGTCCTTGGGGCGCTTACTCCCCGTGATGAATCGGGTTAGGAACTGCCTTGTCAATTCTTTCCAGGACCCAATACTGTTTGGGGGAAGCGCCTCGAACCACCTCATCGCAGAGTCCCCCAAGCTCATAGGGAACACCCGGCATAGAAACCGTTGGTCCGAATGATAGAGGGACATCATCTGCTTATATTGTCTGATATGGGCATCGGGATCAGATCGCCCATCATAGGTCTTGAACCGTGGCACGACGAACTTTCTTGAGACATCCATCTCACTGATTTCCCTCGTGAAGGGTGTTTGCATGACTTCGTCCTCGGCCTCGTCCTGGACAGTCTTACCCTTTCTTCTGGAGTCTAATCGGGCTCTGAGATCTACTTCTTCCCTTACGGGATGCCTCCTGAAGTCCCTGGGTTCGTCGGTAAGCCCCTCGTTTCCTGGGCGTCGTGTAGATTGGGTTGAGTCCTCCTCGGATTCATCTCCCTTCCTCCGTCTGGATAAACCTCGCCGGAGGTCGTCCAGGGCCAATGGCCTCGCTTTCCTGGAATGGTTGTCAAGATGGCATTCGCCGGCTCTGGGTCGCTTCGGGGCCCTGGAGCTTTCTGCTTTGTGATCCAGGTGGTTTCTTAGATCCTTTGTCTCCGCCTCATGGACGGGGAGTCCTCGGGAAAGGAATGAATCCCTCGACCCTCCGCCTGAGGCGGCAAACTCGTCGAGCCGGCTAAGGACGTTTACATTGTCCTTCTCCAGCTGACGTAATCTATCGCCAAATTTCTCTTCTATCACCTCTGCCAGCTGACGGGCCAAGGGGGCTGATCCTCCTGACCTGATCCCCATACTGGTTTGGGGGTTACCCCCCTTGACCGAGTAGAGGCACTTTTAATCGTACTGGTGCGATCCCTCCCTCCGTGATGGCAGGGAGCTTGCAACTCATGACTCCTTTGGTGGGGTCCTTTCCCTTTTTGTCTGGTGTTCACCATGGTCACTGTTCTTTATAGAGAAAAGATTAGGAAAACTACTCGTTTTCCCACAGACGGCGCCAGATTGTGCGGGCTCGATCCTGCACGATATATAAAATATTGGGAACAGATCTCTTCCCTGGTGAACTCTGAGTGAGCCAGGTTGAGTGGCCAAACACGCTGCTTGAAACAACCTGCGAGGTACGATGGCAACCTGGAACGGCAAAGGAAGATCCTGGGAAAGGAAGAACGATCCTGTACGTGTGAAAGGTATTTCCTGGAACAAAGGAGAACAAGTTAGAAGGGCGCCGGAGTGTTTTCCGGCATATCCCCTCCGACGGTCTAGTCAGTCTTTGAATGAGAGAGAGAGGAAGGAGAAAACACTGAGAAGGATATTTTGTAGTAGAGAGTTTGTGATTGCATACCCGCTTTGCCTTTTGGGAGGAATATTTATACCTTAGAAACTCATGATTGCTGTCAGTGTGGTCAGTAGGTGATCATCAGGCACAGGTAGCGTGTGTATTGATTTGATGAGGAATGTCTTCTCTAATTGACTGCTCGGGGTCCCGAGCAATCAATGCTGAGTCTGTCGGGACGCCGACGGTACAATATGCTCCTTTCGGGAAGGATGCAATAAATGCTCTGCAATAGGAGCATTTATTGCCTTTCATATCCGAACCTTACCGCATTGAATGCGGTCTCGTCAACAGAAGGGTGCAATTAATTGTTTGCTTTCCCAAGTCGCGTGCCAGCAACGGCATGCGGTTTGTCTGCTTCTGATGTGACATTATTTGCCACGCGTCCATCCCTTATTGGCTGTGACGTCGGTATTCCAGAACGTTCTGACATTACTTGTGTAAGACGAGGTCATGATGAATAGTCCAGACTGGCATAGGCTGATGTCCAGTATGTCAGTAGCTTTATCCGGGAGTAGAGGAAGCGTCCAGGATGGAGTGACCCTCGGCACCGAGGAAAGGCTTACCTCGGGGACCGAGGGTGGTATGTTTCCGAGGTACACGTGTGACTGAGGACACGTGTTTATTGTATAATACACCGAATGTGTGATCCTATATGAGAGGTACCTCGGGGTAAAGGACGCTCTTTGCCGATGGTGCTTACATCCGAGCAACACTGTTCCAAAAACCCCCGAAGACACGTGTCTTCATCTTAGGGCTTTTCAGAAGAGTCCCATCAAATGCTAAGCTGCTTGCTATGCGAGAGTTTTCAGTTTCACCTTCTATAGCAATGTGACTGCTCATTTTCCCACAAAATTGACTAAAAAGAAGTTTAATACCTTGACTATTTCCTAAACTTGAGTGAATGGTACACAATACAATATGCCTACAGGTATCCATCAATAAAATATGACGTTCCTCATTTGTACATCCCACCAGTGCGTGAGTCATGTCAAAAACAAATAGACAATCTGCCTTGATACATGTGCATCAAGCTACAGAAATACAACTGTAAACTACACAAATATGCTATATAGGTGGAAAATGGAACCTCCTTATCTCTAAGGAAAATTCATTACACACTCCAAACCAGACAACAAATAAGCATTTTCACTGCAGAGCTTCATACACGAGGTTTCGTAGTCTTCACAGACGTCTCTTTCTTTGCAACTTCCTCATCAACCCCATTCCCTGCAGCATTACCAAGAAGAAATATATTAGAACATGTGAAGGAATCTATGTTTTCATTCTAAAAAGAAAAGGAAACTGTGAAGTCAAAATCATGTCAAACTCCACTCTTTAAAGGCTTAGAGTCCATGGTTAGAATATTCTTAATATATTTATATGCAATATTGCTTGATATTGCATATATAAGCCCTACAGTACAGTTAAATTAGCACCCACAATCTTTTTACCTTCTTTGTCTCCATTCCTCTTTTTCAAAGGTGTGAGATCTGCTTTCTTATTTTTACTCTTGCTGGGGGACTTTGCTTTTAGAGTATTATTAACTGGAGACTCCCCAGTGTCTTGGGAGTTGTTTTTCTCAGAAGAATGGGATGTTTCTTACTGGATTAATTTGTTGATACTCAAACTATCCTCATCCTCGCTTACAGGGTTGTCCTCTGGAGGAGACTGGGAGGCCAAACGACAATGATAGAGCTGATTGAGTTGGTGCCTGTTAAAAATTAACTTCGCGCATCAAACAAAAAAAAAGCAGATCAAGCATAAGACAACTCAATCCTTCTAGGAAAGGACAAAAATCATCACAAAAATACCAATAGCAATAGCTGATATAAAAACTTATAATATTTCAATAAACATACAGTCCATGAATAAGTTCTTTAATTCCATCAGCTCTACACATGCGAGCACTGGTATTATGTATCACGATACAGTCCAAATACAATTTCGCGACACACATGCACAAATTTTTTTGCGTGTTGCTGTAAATGCTTGAATTCCTGATCAATTTCATATATGACATTATAAAGGATTATATAGCAAAATCATCAATGCCTTTGAAGTAATGATGAGTTTTCCATATATAGCCTTTGGTAGATCTTTCTGAACCAATTCCGGAGGCTGCCAAGGTGGAAGAAACACCCCCCCCCCCCTCCCCCCCGAGACTGACTGCTGACTGCTGCTTGTTGTATACGATGACAGCAAGCCTACGGAGACGAGTGAGGTGGATTCCAAGCCAATAGAAGAGAAGGTTGAGGCCAAGGAGGTAGTCAAGGAAGAGAAGAAAAAGGTAGTTGAAGTTGTTGCCCCCAAAGCTGAAGATAAAAATGATGCACCTCTCGTTTGAAGCCCACATCATACTCTGTTAGTTTCTATCAATTAAATGGCGTATATGTTTCTCTATTGCCTTCAATCCATGGTACACAGGTAACCAGGATCAGTGTCTCTGAAAAACGTTCATATCTAGGGACAGACAACCTTGTCAAAGCAATTTATATCCATTGGATTTAAGCATACATTCAGAATGCATCAACGATATGGACCTCTGTTCATGTTTTTTTTTCTCACCTTCCATCCAAAATCCAATTACTGTGTTGTTTACTTTTATGATTCACTAAATTGCTTCCACAGTTGATTATAATTGAATTATAAAACCATAGAAGTCATACCAGAATCTAGAGAGTTTTTCTATAAATTTGCAGATTGGCAACAAAGTTCAACCCAGCAAATTGTTAATTTTGCTTCTAATTAGATTATTAGAATCTGACAAAAAAATAATAATAAGAGTAGGGATGCAACAGCAGAGACCTTCATGTGATCAGATGTTTAAAGAAATTCAAGGATCCGATACACAAATTGGAAAAATGTATTCAAGAAGTCCGAAAATATGGAATGAGATGCAAGTTGCAGAGAGGGGAAACCCTTAAAGCCATAAAACGGAAACAGAAACAGAAAGATGGAACTGTCTGGGATAGGGAATGAATCAATGCAAATTGATTGGACCAGTCAATGCAAATCTCACAAACTCCATAAAACAGGGCAATGTGAAAAGAGGAATTAAAGCTCATATATTTTATTAGCAGAAATGTTCTAGCCTGAATATGGTTTATCCCTGATTCTACAAAAAGTTAGACCTTGTCTAACTTGAAAATAATGCCCCTTTACCATTCTCAGTAACTCGACATTGACAAAGAACAAGGAGAAACAATTCGAAATTGCAAGCAACTTACAAGATCAAACAAACAATACTATAATGGAAAGAACAATTTCGTAATGATCAGTGAAAAAAGAATAAAAGTAACAATTAGTCCATAAATTCTCTCTCCAATACACAATGATACACAAAACCATACACATAAATAAAGGAAATCGTATCAAATATAAGAACCTCCAAGACAAAATGAATCATTAAATCAATGAGCCGAGAGAGAAGAACTCGATCAAAGAAGCCCGAACAAAACGATGAAGCCAAGCAAAATGAGCCAAACAATGTGAACCAACAACAGCGCCTGACCACCACCACCATTCCCAATTTCGCAATACCCTAGCTTCGCCACGCGTGTACCGGCACAGATAGCGTCGGCGCAGCCACACCAGTAGGTGACGCCGTCGACACCGCAAACTGGATCGGTCCGAAAGCACTTGACCGGGCAAGAACCAGGGTCCACCGTTCCAGGACAGAGCTCTCCATCATCGGAGGGTAATCGGATTAAATTCTCGTCCGATCGGACGGCAGGTGGGAAATTGAGGGTGATTATGAGGGTTAGGAGAACAAAAAGAGAAAATGGGGATCGCCTTGACATGATTGGCGAGCTTTCTGTTCTTTAGGGAAAGAAAAGCTCGCTGTTTTCAACTGATTGTGGAATCAATCGACCAATTCGTAAAGCGAAACCCTAATCTTTCGGTCGAATGGAGTATGGGAGAGAATTGGTTAGGGTTTTGTTGATTGAAGAAAGGAACATGAGGAGAGATTGATAGATGGATTGAGAGAGAGAAAAGGTGGGGAGAATCGAATATAGAGAAAAGCAAGGAGGGAGGGAAGGAAGGGAGGGAGGTGGATGCGTTTCTTCTTTCTTGTTCAACTACCGGTTGGATAGAGCGAAAAAGAAATAACAGTTGGACGGATTCTTCAAGAATCGAAATTCGAAACTGCGTGGTGTGTGGGGCACACATACACATCCACGTACACATACGCATGCATGGTCGATTATTTTCTAGAACATTATATATCTATATTTACATTATTTCATAACCATATGCCAGCTCACAATACTATAAAGTTAAAATAAAATAATTTTGTACGTTGCCTATAAAATTTATAGAAAAATTTGAAGGTCAGTTCCTTATATAAACTTTTTTAGAGATAAGTCCGTCAAGAAAATTTATTTAGTTTTAAGTTCGTTTTTTATTATTTTTACTATTGTAACTCTTTTATGTAGGAATGTTATAAATGACGTTTATGAACACAATAACCAGCCATATACATTTCCTTCATAATCGTCTTCAAATTCGGTTACAATCTTCCAAGTCACAATGTTTCTTTATCTGAAAAACAAGAAATTGACATTTACCAAACATCGTTCATATTCAAATTTTAAACACATTACAATCCATAAAATACAATTTCAATTTACTATTCCAATTTACTTTGAACTCCATCGACAAAATATTAATATTGAATATTAATATTTAACAAATAACAATATTAACATACTCAACAAAGATAATAACATGATCACTAAAAAAATAGTAACATGCTCACAAAAAAATAATAACATGATAAAAAAATAATAACAATTAGAAAATCATTGTCTTATATTTTGTAAAATTATTTGTGTTATTGAACACAAAATTTTGATGTTACTAAAAAAATTAAAGTGCATGTTATATAATATACGTCTCAAGGTTTGCAATTGTATATTAAAATTCACTACAGTAACATTAGTGTCAGTATAGTAACACGACTGTATTGGTAATACAACCATAATTGTAATTTAATCATATAGTAACATAAATGTTACTATATATTAACATTCATATTACTGAACTCTGTTGGCATTGTTTAGCATCCATATATTATGCATTATTGTTGTTAAGAAAATTTTGTAATATGATTTTAACTTAATAGACTAATAATTTATTCGTACATTAAGTTTTTCATATATAACTATCAGAATATATAACTTTCATATAAAACTTCTGCTGATTTTCATAATATTTAATAAACGGTTTCCATATATACCTTAATAATCTAACTTATGTGATTTTTTATAACTGGACAAAACTAGTACCGTTAGAAATAATTTTGAGATTTAAAAAATAAGTGATCTTAAATATCAAATAAGTTTTATTCCAAAATTCAAGTTATTATAAGTCTATTTAGGAGATTGACCCTTAATTTTCACAATTTTTATAATTTCTCTCCACCATCAACTCTATCCCTCCCCGCCCATGCCATCCCAGCCCAGCCCATTTCCACTTTCCAGCCAGACATTATTGAAAGTTTATCCATTAAAATCTAAAATTACTTTTTGAATTATTTTTTTAAGTAATTAACAAAGGCAGTTGTTATTCAGATGTAAGATGGTAAACAAAGATAATAATCAAAAAAAAGAAAAAACAAAGATAATGAAAGTGGTGACATAGGTTATATGAAATAGTTTAATCAGAGACAATTATTTAAATAATTTAAAATTTTAAAAATAATATTTTTTTAAAAAAAATTTACTTCTTAAAATTTCAAAATAATTAGTTAGCTCTGGTCCCTTGAGCCCTGCATGTCTTGTCAGATCTCCTAATCTGATCTCAACTCCTGAGTTCATACTTAGTTGAAATTCTTCTAGGTATCATCAAAGTTTATTCATTTTGACAATGAAGAAAACTCAACATCTACGAGTGGTAGACGATGAATAATATATGAAGACGAGGATTTGACATGAGGTATGACTATAGATTTGTTCAATCTCATTATTCTGTATTGATTTTGACTTGATAAATGTTGGAAGAATTGGACAAGTTTAGTGGTTTGGTTGATGTAGATATAGGCTTTCAAGAATATAAGATCAAACACAAAACACAGAGAAATAATTTATCAAAATACAAGAATATTGCTATTTATTACTTATGTAATTTGGTAAATGTTGGTTGGAAAAAGATGTTCAAAGATTGTGAAAAAAAAAAAAGGAGTTCTGCATACTTGTGAAAGGCTATGAAAAAAAGTTTAGTTGTGTAATATAAATGTTCTCTCGGGATAGTCTTTTGAATTTCTGAATATCCTTCGTTTCAAAATCCTAATCCTAAGGCCCCATTACAACTTTAAATAAAGTCCTATCTGATTTCAAGAGTGTATTGGTGGAAGCATGACTTGTGTGAATAAAGAAGAGAATGATGATTGTTTTTATATTGTGTGTTAATTTCTTTTCATGAGACTATGTCAAATCCTTTTCTTTTGGATTACGTTTTTTTTAATGGAACCTGTGAACATTATTTTGTTTTGATTTAAATATTTTCTTCTCACATGTGATATTTAAATGAATAGTCTGAGAGAATATTTTATGAGTGAATTATCTAGTAAGATTTGACATTGAGACGAATAATTGATAGTTGTAGAGGTGATTACCGAATAAATTGTTAACTCAGTATAGTCAATTCACACTACACACGAGTTTATATGGGAACATAATAAGTGCATACATTTATATAGCATAAAATTCTATATTTTGCTTTGCATGTACTTATAAAAAGGTTTGTAGCTTAGAATTTTTATATTGTGGTAGCAATTTGTGTTATAAAATTATTATTCAGATATTTGATCATAGGATGATATTTGTGGGTATTATCTCTAGAAACCCTCACAAGACTATACTCGTCCACTAGGGGGAACCTAGGGGTTTAAAGGCTTGTTGCATATGCTAAATGCAATTGTGAGTCCTACAAAAGTGGATTTGTGTTTTATTTTATTAGGTTATGTTATTTTTAGTTTTTAGATTTTATAATCCATGTATTACTAGGAACTACTAATATTCAGGTTAGGAGGTTTGCATATTATTTGTGATTAAATGTGTTAAATTTCTTGATTTTTTAGTTTGATACTTTTTCTAGTTGTTTGGTTTATTTTGTAGGTAAATTGGTTGATTTAAAGTAATATTGGATAATACAAGTGAATCAATCACAAGAGGAAAAATCATAATTGATAAGGATTGAAGAGTCAAGATTGAAATAGGAAGACTTGAAGATATGCCAACAATTTAATCTTTATAAGAGTTCAAGTTGGAAGAAAACTTATTTAGAATTAGATTAGGAAAGTATCCTAGAAGATAAGGATTTGACACATTTTCAGTATTTTGGTCACAACTTTTGACTCCATTATCCGATTTACTTGATGTTTGGAGGTTAAACAGAAGACTTCAAGGGTTACAAAAGTATATTTCACGAACTTTTCGTGATTCAACCTCTAAATATGTGAAATTCAAACTCGAAGTGTGGACAAATTTTATATCTACGCCCCAAAGATTTTATGCACGAGATTTAACCTTACAAGACTTATTTTTGGGAAATAAATTCCTTCCAAGACAACCTTATATCTTCTACCTATACTTAGGATTATTTTTTAGTATAAATAGGGGTTCTCATTTAGAGATTACTATTATTCTTTTTTTCATCTTTATATTTTTATTTTAGTTCGTCATGTCTGGCTAGAAGGCTAAGTTAAACTTAGGGGAGAACTTCTCAATGAAGTATGATATTGTTATTGACTCTATACTTAATGATTTATGATATTTTGTTAATTTAACTTCTGATTTCTTAGTAAATTTTTTGCTCTATAAAAATCCTTGATTTATCGTGTCATGTACATCTATTGCATGAATTTTTCTGCGAGTAAATAACTGGTTATTCCACGCTTGAGGTAATTATCATTATTTCGTAAAATAATATAATTGGATGATTATTCAAATTCCTGAATAATCTTTTGATTATAACTTTTGGTTTTCTTATTTGATTTGTTACTCGAATCAACCAACATCTGGTTATTGTTTTAAATTAAGTTTTGAGTCTTTAATCATTATTGCATGGAATTGAGAGGGAGCACCTGATGCTCTAGTATTTTTATTACTGTTTTAATTATTAAAATCAATTTTCTCCGTTCAACAATTCTTTAAACAAATCATCTACTTTTAATTTTGTTTTAGTATTTGTGTGATTACTTTCTTGTTACAATTTCTTAAGGGTTCGACCTCGGTCTTCCCAGAAATATATTACTTCGCTCAACCTGTGCTTGAGTTTACAATATTAAAGTTGAAGCACCTAACTTCCCACGAATCAATCGTTCATTCATGCTCTATTTGAGGAGGGTTTCGAGTTGAAATGATATTTCTATTGGACTAACCTCTTGGATTTGCCAACATTTGTTTCTCATTTTATTAGCATCAAAATAAACTTCACCAAACAACTTCCAACAACCAAAGATTTTACACTTTTTTTTTTCCAAAATCACCTTCCCCTCGATTTACTTCCTTCCCTGCAGAAACAACCTTTAAATACCACCAAGTAAAACACGACCCGCGAAAGTCTTCTTGCGCTTGGGGAGCACTTTTGTACACACACACACTTTTTGTGTATTTACACATCACATTGTCATCATTTCATTTTACCCCATCTCCTTGCCCTTTCTTTTGACATCACCCATAGGAGAGTGACACTCCCCTTTCATCCATAAACTATACATGTTAAAAGGTGATGTTTAGAGGTTAGAAAAGTACAAGGAATTTTGTCAAGCATACTGCTTAGAGGGCTAGGGCCAGTGCCTTCGTTGACGGCTACGATGAGCTCAGGAGAAAGGTCTCAACAGCGTTCCCTACCTATGATTTTTTGGCTTTAAGCCTTATGAGACCCCTAAGACTGATGATGAGATCAACTTTGAGAGTGGAGGCAGTGAGTGTCATTAGGAGTGTGGTGACTTTATATTTTTTGTTCTGTTGACAGACTATGTCTATCTTTTTGTAAAAAGTTCATGGACTTGAATGAAATACAACTTTTTTTTGAGAAATTTTATTTCATTACTCAGAGTAAATATTTGAAGAAAATCGACCAACATAGAAAATTGACCAAAAAGGTAAATAACCTAAACAATGGATACCAACTCATAACTTACTGCCCCCAACTACTAGTAATATTTCTTTAGGTGCTCTGCATTCCACATATGGGTCAGGACCTATCCTTCAAAATTCTAGATTCTGTAGGTACCTGGCCTTATCACCTCTGTGACATGTAGGGTCCTTCCCAGTTGAGTCCCAACTTTCCTTCCCGAGAGTCTTTGGTAGATTGGATGACCTTTTTGAGGACCAGGTCCCCGGGTAAGAAGACACGAGGCTTCACCTCGAGTTGTAATACTTGGTTAGACGACGATTGCACTCCGCATTCCTGGGCATGGCTATCTCTCTCTCCTCCTCCACCAAGTCGATGTTGATATAGAGGTCTTCTTCATTACTAGTAGGGTCATGATGTTAAACTTTAATAGAGTGTACCCCGATTTCAACGAATATCACTACCTCTGTCCCACAGGCCAGAGAGAAATGGGTCTCGCCCGTAGGACTTCTTGGTGTCGTTCGATAGACTCATAGTACTCCTAGGAGTTTGTATACCCACTTCCCTTTTGCAGTCTCCATTCTGGCTTTCAAGTTACAGAGTATGGTCCTAACAGTAACCTTTGCTTACCCATTCGCCTGTGGATGGGTGGGACTGGAGTGGGACTGCTTGATCTGAAGGTCTACACATAAGCTGTTAAGGAGTTTGTTGTCAAACTACTTGACGTTGTCATTCACAATGGCGTGTGGTATCCCAGCGCGGCAGACTAGACTCCTCCATATAAAGTCCCACACTTAGTGAAGTAGTCGATGGTTATGACTACAAACTTGCACTAGCCTCGACTCACAGGGAAGGGACCTAGGATTTTAATCCCCTGCATAGAGAAAGGTCATGGGCTCTGAATGGTAGTGAGCTCCTTGGGAGGCTGTCTGCGCACAGTCGTAATGCGTTGATACTTATCACATTTTCTGACAAAGTCACGGGCGTCTCTGACCATGGTAGGTCAACAGTATCCCTGCCTAATTACTTTGTGGGCTAATACACGCCTCTCCTGAATGATTCCCACATATCCCCTCATGGCATAGTCGGCCTCCTTGAGGGTGAGACAATGGAGTAAAGGGAAAGAATAACTTTTTTTGTAAAAGGTGTTTTGCAGGATGACGTATTTGGATGCTCTCATCCTCTACCTTCTAGCTTGCACTGGGTCGTCTGGGAGAGTGCCCTTTTCTAGATAGGTTCGAATAGGATTCATCCAATCGGGTTCCAAGATGCACAGTAGACGTTGTCCCCTCTATCTTGGAGGTGCTAGGCTCGAACTGGTGACCTGTTAGCGGCCCATGAGTATGTTGGCAGAGGCAAACTTGGCAAAGGCGTCTGTCATAGTGTTCTCTTCTCGAGGCACATGGTGTATCTGAAAGTAGGCAAACTTTGTGAGTAGGGCTTGGACCACCGACAGATACTCTTGCATCCTTTCCTCCTTCGTTTCAAAGTCTCCCTTCACCTAGTTGACTATGAGCTGAGAGTCACTATAGGCAGTCAGGTTGAGGGCCTCTATTCCATGGCCAACCTTAGGGCTGATATAAGTGCCTCATACTCAGCTTCATTATTTGATGTGGTGAAGTGGAAGGAGACAATGTACTTTAATGGAGGGCCATGCAGGCTGATCAACACTAGTCTGACTCCATCGCCCTCATTGGTGGAGGACCCATCTACATAGGTTTCCTGCATGGTGTAGTGGGTGAAGGAGGCAACGCCTGGAGGGAGGAGTGAGCAGAATGTGATGAGGGCGACGCCCTAGGCAGGGTAGGCAGCCCCCTTGGCAAGGTGGGCGGCGCCAAGGGCCAGGTGGGCAGTGCCCATGGCTGCCCAGCCTGCAGGGCTGCTTTTGGCTCCTTCTCCGGGTTATGAAGTTCTCCTTGGGTAGTGTCTGAATTGATCTCTTGGTGAGTGAAGTTAGTGTGCATTGAGCAGGTGGACGCAAGGCATCTGGTACTTTCTCCTGGGACTCTTGTGGCAGTGTGGACTCGACCACAAAGTCTGCAAGTGTCTGTGCTTTGATGGCAGCCCTCGGCTGGTACTGCACATCGAATTCGTTCAACTCAACGACCCACTTGAGTAGTTGGCCAGAAACATCAGGCTTCCCTAATTCCTCTTGAGTGGCTGATCTATGACAACCACGATGGTATGACTTTGAAAATAATGGCGTAAACGCCTGGCGATAGTGACAAGGGTGAGAGCTAACTTTTCTAGTTTGAAATACCTCACCTCTGCCACTTGATACGCCCAACTTACATAGTATACTAGCTTCTAGATGCCCTTATCCTCTCTGACGAGAACAGAGCTTACAGTAGAGGGAGAAGATGAGAGATAAATGTAAAGAGTCTTTCCTGGTATAGCATGGGAGAGCAGTAGTGGTGTGGCAAGGTAGGCCTTGAGCTTTTGGAAGGCCTAATCTGCGTCTAGGCTCCAGTAGAAAGACCTGCAGAGGATCTTAAAAAAGGTTAGACATTTATCTGTTGATTTAGAGATGAACTTGTTGAGGGCTATCCTCCTGTTAAGGCATTGGACTTCCTTTGTTGAGGTGGGGGATTTCATCTCCAAGACAGCTCTAATTTTATCTGGGTTGGCCTCGATACCCCTTTTGTGGACCATGAAGCCCAAGAGCTTTCCTGAACTGATGCCAATGACGCCCTTTTCAAGATTCAGCTTCATCTTGTAGGCTCTCAACACGTCGAAGGTCTCCTGTAGGTGTGTCACATGATCTACCATTGCTGCACTCTTTACCAGCATGTTGTCTATATAGACTTCCATCATCTTTCCAATCTGGGCCTCAAACATCCTGTTGACGAGACGCTGATAGGTGGCTCTGGTGTTCTTGAGTCCAAAAGGCATCACCCTGTAGCAATAAGTGCCTTTCAGGGTGATGAACGAGATCTTCTCCTGATCTGGAGAGAACATGATGATTTGATTAAACTCAGAGTAGGCCTCCAGAAAACTTAGGAGCTCGTGTCCAGCAGTGGCATCGATGAGGAGATCGATGTGAAGGAGAGGATAGCTATCTTTGGGACAGACTTTGTTGAGCTCCGTGAAATCTATGCATAGACGCCACTTCTTATTAGCTTTTGTTACCATCACCACATTGGATAGCCAATTTGGGTAGGCTACCTCCCTTACTGACCCATTCGTCTACAGCTTGTCTACCTCCTCCTCCATGGCTTGCCCCTTTTCTATACTTACACTCCTCAACTTCTAGTGGACAGACTTGTGTCTAGGGTCAACATTAAGCTGGTGGGAGGCCACCTCGGGGTCGATGCCCTCCAAGTCTTCGTGGGACCAAGTGAAGACGTCCGTGTTTCGCCTGAGAAAGTCTACTAAGGCGGATGCCTGCTCCTGGGAGAGTGAGGAACCTATGTAGACCTTCCTCACTGGATGGTTGTCGTCGACTACTACGGGCTAAAGCTCTTCAGCAGGTTCAACCCTCTCCAAGGTATTGTTGTCCCTCGGGTCAAGCACCTCGACTTGGAGAGTCTCTTGTAGCCTTCTGGCCCTCATAGAGGCCACATAGCACTCCCTGGCTAAGACCTGATCTCCTCTGATCTCCCTAATTCCACTAAAGGTTGGAAAACGAAGAAGAATATGGTAGGTTGATGGCATTGCCCTTAGGGCATTGAGGGCAGGTCATCCAAAAATTATATTACATGCAGAAGGGCAATCAAGTACAAGAAAATTTACCATAACAATGGAGCTCCTTGGCGCAATTCCTGTTGTGACAGGTAGGGCGATAGATCCCAAGGGATGGACTCTCTCTCCTACGAAGCCGACCAAGGGAATCCTGACTGGCTGTAGTTGTTCTCTGCCAAGGTGAAGGCTGTCATAGGCCGCGGCAAACAGGATGTCGGCTAAGCTTCCGCTGTCGACTAGGACCCTCTTGACTTGATAGTTGGCCACCATCAAGGTCAAAATCAGAGGGTCATCATATAGAATCTGAATCCCCTCAAGGTCCCTGTCTGAGAAGGTGATGACCTCCTTCTCCCCACGTCAGGGTGTCTTCATCGGGCAAGAGTCATGTGACTCTGCCTGTCTAGCTCTCCAGCCGTGCGCTTCCTGGCAGAGTTGGAATCATCTCCTCCTCCTAACCCTCCGGTGATGGTCTGAATCTAACTGAGGGGTTGTTGGTGCTCTTGTTCTTCATGTGGTGGGGTTGGTCCTTGACCAGCAACATATTATCTTAGCTGGCCGCACTGAATAAGCTCTTCAATCTGCTTCTTGAGCTGGAAACAGTCGTCTGTGTCATGACCATGGTTACTGTCACGCCCCATTCGGGTCTCCCAAGGATGAGACGCGATTAGTTTTTGATACACCTGTTTACAATTATTATAATTTTGACTAATCAAACATTAAATAATCCCACAGGTGCAACAACACCACTCATCACCTTAGTCATTAAACATGATGGTAAAACTTGTCTCATAACCTGTACTATAGATAAAACACCTATATCAATCGTTTGTTTCCCAGGTTATAGACATATACAAAATTCCACACCCACATAGCATACATCACAAAATATGTTTGTTGAGTCTATTGACAAATTTATACTATTAACATGTCATAATAATCTCTCATAAATATAATACACAACCCAACAATTAGTCATACTGACACTCAACCTGAGTGATATCACACTAACGTTGCACAAGATTCAATCAACTTAACAGTGGACCGGTTTGTATCCTCCTTTATAGTACCTGAAAAAAAGTTGTAGGGGTGTGAACTAAATCAAGCGCTTAGTGAGTATACATGTTGTATATGAAATAAAAATAATAGTAATACACTGAAGCAGGTAGATATTACGTAAATACATGTATCAAACAATAACATCAATCCAATTTCAAAGAATTCACAAGTCACATCACATTCATATTATCCCTCATCGGGTAATCGATCCCACATGGATCCATATCTCCTGAACCTCCTAGGAACACCATAGTTCTAGCACACCACTTCACGCCCAGTGATCAGGCATCGATGCCCCTGTCTCAAATAGTGCGCCACATACCACAATATACAATGCACAGTACAAAACATCAATCAACCACAGTGCCAAATTTTAGTAGACTAATATTTTTTCAACAGCACATCATATCCACTTAGAAATCAAATGAAATAAGTATCATCAGCAACTGGTTGAACAACTCTATCAGTTTTGAGCAGCGATGATTAGTCGCAGACACAATAATGCAAATCACAGATCATTAGCAAAACGATAACTACGTGCACTATTACAGGAAAAACACCTGCCTTTCAAATCTAAGAGCATTTCCTGGTTTCCTGATTGGTTATCTGAAATAATTATCCATCCAACAGCACCCACATCGCCACTCAAATCTATGGATTCACCTTCACACTCCACAAGTGCCTGCACAAATACAGAACTCTTACTAGTAGTATGCAAAGGTAAATCTGTTAGATAAAAAGAATAACAATATAGCAGGCACCTAAGAGAGGAGCATAAGTATGCAATTAAAGCAGCATACATGATGGGTTCGACAAGTGCATGATTACCAAAGAGATCCTATTATAATAAAGCAATTAAACAATCGATGACCTACAATCACCTAGTAATGCTTCTCTCCCCTGCTTATAGTTTATCCTTGTCCCAGAGACAGAAGTTATTTAGTTCAACTTCCAGAGAGGGAAGAAGATAGGGAATGTAAAACCTCATAGCACAGGTGGATTCAGACATGCTCAACACTAACTGTGATATTGCAACTCAGACTCTTGAAACAGATTCTGAGGAGAAGGCAAATACAAAAAACCATATTATAATTACCACTATAATTGCTGGGCCTACCTTTGAGCGCTGCACTTTCTCAGACAGCACCAAAGGTAGCCTTGAAGAGGAAACCTACAGATTATGTGTAGTCAGGTAATTCCCTTAATCTAAAAGACATAACAAACTACTTTTCAGAGCTAGAGAAGATTCTGATATAAGGTCCAATATGCTTCTCGGTTATTTCGTCTTCCACAACCTCCATTTCACCATCATTACCAGCACAATCATTGAAAATTTCATATAATTTAGGTTTACAAAAATGCATAGCCAGCATGTGACACAGAGAAAGAAGAAGGAGGGGGGGGGGATTTTTACTATAGACTCGTGAACTTGATAAGAGGTTTGTGGTCATTCATCTGAAACCTTTGTACTTCGGTTCAGAATCATCAAGGAACCTCAGGCCTGTAAATTCAGCCTTCATACCTTCTTTGTTCATGTGGCTGTTTAATTTCTGCCTTTTTCTGGGTATATGATCCTCTGTTTTGAGCTGTTTTTTAGGAGATTTCACTTTAGAGGCCTCCTTAAGTGGAGACTGTCCACCAATCTCATGTGCAGATAATTCCTCATGATGTGAGTTGTGCTCCCTTACAGAGATGGAATCAGGAGAAGATTCAGAATCTGATGACAATGTCCAGACTGGATGCTTTGTTTCCTGTTCATGAAAGCACTTTCTTACAATTAGTATGGACAACATGATAATAAATTACAAACTAGCAAGTCACTTTAATTCCAGTAGAAATGTAACACCAAGATTATTATGATGTACACGGCAAGACATATCAAATTAGGGACATTAGAGAGCCAGAAACCCATTGAACTTGATAAAACTATTCTGCAAAGGAAGACTAGCATAACTATGTCACAGATTGAAAATGTGCATAGAATCGGGATGCTAGAGGTGCACACAACGCAACATAGTTTGACACCTCATGATGCTAACCGAGGAAGGAAATATCTCGGCCAAAATAGTTGGGACAGAGGCTCTTTTGAGCTGAGTAATATGTGTAGGCCAATTACTGAAAATACACAGTGGAGTTCCGATATTGATTGAGTAACAAAAATCAATGCCTGATATCAGGCTAACTACTTTTGGCCTTAAGAGAGTACTGCACGAATGACCAGTATGTTTGGATCCTTGGTGAGACTACATATCTTATTGGGTGTGTGTCTGCACAACCATTTGCTCCTTTTTTTTTTTTTTTTTGGTCAAAACCATTTGCTCCTGATGCATGAGAAACCAGTGCTACTGTTAAATTTACTCAAGTGTGTCACCACTATTCATGAAGGACTTGTGCATTCCCATGCACTCACATATTACAGTAGTATGCTACGGCTGCCTTAAGATTATTTTTGCTAATTTATATGATTAAGATTATCAGTTATTATGACCACCTAAATTAAAACTATTAGGGTTTATGGTGATATTTTCTTGTAAATAGTCCTTCTAAGCAGCTTTGTACTAGACTTCGATTAATATATAAAATTTTCCTGTCATTCCTTCTCCTGCCCTTCGAGAACTTAGATTTTGCTTGGATCAACACCCTGATTTCATCGGGATGAACCTACCTTAGTACCTTAATGACACCTCCCATAATATTGTCCAACACACATTCCCTTGGCCAATGTATCAGCAACTTCAAGGACAGACAGCATTTCCATGCAGATGAAGAGGTTGTATACAAGGACCGGTGATGAGCAAATGACATGCAGTTTCCTATTTTAAGCTTCTGATAGATTTTGTTTCAGGCTTACTCATACCCTTGTTATTTTGTGGCTACTATTTTATCCCAAATTTGATTAGTAACTACTCACCGAGCAATATATCTCTGAATTGTGTCCTGGCCCAGAGGACAAAGGATATTATTCTATCAACTCCACAATCCAAATTCCATTCAGGATCAGCATACAACATAATCATTATTTCCTTCGATATATGCAGCTCAATTTAGCATCTGTTGAAATTAATGCTAAGCTGCTTGCTATGCTAGAGTTTTCAGTTTCACCTTCTATAAGCAATGTGACTGCTCATTTTCCCACAAAATTGACTAAAAAGAAGTCTAATACCTTGACTATTTCCTAAACTTGAGTGAATGGTACACAATAAAATATGCCTACAGGTATCCATCAATAAAATATGACGTTCCTCATTTGTACATCCCACCAGTGCGTGAGTCATGTCAAAAACAAATAGACAATCTGCCTTGATACATGTGCATCAAGCTACAGAAATACAACTGTAAACTACACAAATATGCTATATAGGTGGAAAATGGAACCTCCTTATCTCTAAGGAAAATTCATTACATACTCCAAACCAGACAATAAATAAGCATTTTCAGTGCAGAGCTTCTTACATGAGGTTTCGTAGTCTTCACAGACGTCTCTTTCTTTGAAACTTCCCCATCAACCCCATTCCCTGCAGCATTACCAAGAAGAAATATATTAGAACATGGGAAGGAATCTATGTTTTCATTCTAAAAAGAAAAGGAAACTTTGAAGTCAAAATCATGTCAAACTCCACTCTTTAAAGGCTTAGAGTCAAATTGTGATTTCTTTAACTGCCGCATGGTTAGAATATTCTTAATATATTTATATGCAATATTGCTTGATATTGCATATATAAACCCTACAGTACAGTTAAATTAGCACCCACAATCGTTTTACCTTCTTTGTCTCTTTTCCTCTTTTTCGCAAACGTGTGAGATCTGCTTTCTTATTTTTACTCTTGCTGGGGGACTTTGCTTTTAGAGTATTATCAACTGGAGACTCCCCAGTGTCTTGGGAGTTGTTTTTCTCAGAAGAATGGGAAGTTTCTTTCGGGAGACCCTCGCTTACAGGGTTGTCCTCTGGAGGAGACTGGGAGGCCGACGACAATGATAGAGCTGATTGAGTTGGTGCCTGTCAAAAATTAACTTCGCGCATCAAACAAAAAAATTAGTAGATCAAGCATTAGACAACTCAATCCTTCTAGGAAAGGACAAAAATCATCACAAAAATACCAATAGCAATAGCGGATATAAAAACTTATAATATTACAATAAACATACAGTCCATGAATAAGTTCTTTAATTCCATCAGATCTAGACACGCGAGCACTGGCGTTATGTATCACGATACAGTCCAAATACAATTTCATGACACAGATGCACGAATTTTTTTTGTGTGTTGCTGTAAATGCTTGAAATTCCTGATCAATTTCATATATGACATTATAAAGGATTATACAGCAAAATCATCAATGCCTTTGGAGTAATGATGAGTTTTCCATATATAGTGGAAAGCAAGCGCCAATACATATGAAATACCTGGAAACAACGAAGCCAATCTGGTGAGGTCTCCCTAGAGCTACTCATTTGGCCTTCCAGGAAGATGAGACACAAAACTTAAAATCCGAAGCCCCAAAGTAGGAGTAGGGTATGCCGGTGATTGGTGCAGGTGATAAGTGAAAGACGAAGATGAGGTCAGGTAGCTCGCAGCAGAGGCGTCCGGAGACAGAGATCGGAGAAGTTATAGTCGGAGATGTTTGTTATCGGCGCATAAAGGAAGCCACCGGACGGTGGGAGCCAAAAGGGGTGTGTTTGGTTTTGGGGACTTTGGGAGTGGAGGCACGTGGAGGTGATGCGAGGGAAGTGAAGTGTGAAAAAACAAATGCAAAAGAAAAATTATTTTGATATTAAAAAGCAAAAATAGCGGTAATTAACAATACAGCTGGGTTGAGTAGGGTATTAATTGACACCAACTACTCTGCTTTGGTTTTGGGTCTGGTTAAGATTAGTTTGAGCTCGAGTCATATTTTCAAAAGAGTTAAAATTCAATAATTTTATAGACTTGTTTAAAAGAATAAATTTAAAAAAAATCTGTTCATTTATATTTTCTTTTTACGTTTATTTAAAAAAATTACCTACCCTACTCAAACTTACAAAATTTAACACAATCAACAGAACCGAGTAAAAAATAAAAATTGCTAACACCTTTTCCAACCATCGCCCGATCACTGGACAAGACATACTTCCCAAGTAGCTTGAAGTGCCCAAATTGAGTCACATCAATCATAGAAACATTACTTTGATTGGCTTTGTCTTTCACATCCTGAGGAACCATCGACCGGAGCTTGTCGATGTTGACGGTGGGGAGTAGAAGAACTTGTTGCAAAAACTTATGTCAAGATGAAGCTCTATTCTTCGTTCTTTGAGCACACACCACCGATGTCGTCTTCTTCGTGCAAACCCTTGGAAGAGGTTAGCTAACAAGAGAGGGATTCATCACTATGAGTGGGTGGAGAGAGAAAGAGGGGTAAATACGTCTATGTGAGGGCAATTATTACCTATTTGCCTAGGTTTGTAACCCATTTTTTTGTTTTGGGGGGGGGGGGGGGTTAAAGGGTACTCTTGCAACTGGGTCAAGTCTTAACTTTGCAATTGGTATCCGACTTAAAAAATGACTTTCCAAACAAGAGGTTTATGAGCCCTACTCCTATTTTATTCTATTTTACTAGTGGATTACCACCTTTAATCCATTATCCAAACGCCCCCTCCCCAAGAATCCGAATATTTTCCCGCCCTCTCTCTTGCCTTGACGATCAAGCCACTTGGCAATGGCTTTACAAGTAAACAAAACGCATCTCTATTACAACAATTTTCACTAGACAGTAATCCAGTGGTTTGTCTTGTTCGTCCCTAATTGTCAGAGCCAAATCAAAGAGATTAACGTCTCAATGGTTGATTCTTCCTCAACCTCTCCTCAAACATCTTCGAACTCTACTTCAACAGCTTCAATGAGCACTTCAATGTCTCAATCTCCAGTGTTTCTTTTGTCAAACTGGATTCTACAAATTTTGTCTCATGGAAATATCAAGTTTCTACAATCTTGAGAGCTCATTCTCTCCTAGGTTATGTTGATGGATCAGTTCGTTGTCCAGAGCAGTTTCTTCGAAATTCTGAAGGAGTTTCAACTACAAATCTAAATCCACTGTATCAGACTTGGCTTACTCAAGATCAGATTATTATTACATTGCTCAACACAACACTATCTCCATCTACTCTTACTCATGTTATTGGCTATACGACTTCTCATGCCATTTGGATGGCACTAGAGAGAAGATTTTCTTCTCTCACCAGAGCTAACATTTTTTAGCTCAAATCTAGTCTGCAAACAATCAAAAAAGGATCAGATTCTATAGACATCTATGTGCAAAAACTCAAAGAACTTCGTGACAAACTTGCAGCTACTTCTATTTGTGTAGCAGATGAAGACATGTTGATCTACACTCTTAATGGCTTGTCTACAGAATATAATGCCTTCTGTACTTCTATTAGAACTCGTGAACAACCTTTGTCTCTTGAAGATCTTCATGTCTTTCTAAGAGCTGAGGAACACTCTATTGAAGCTATGCATCAAACTACATTGGCTCCCTCAGCAATGGCTGCTACACAGCAGAAAAACAACAACTTCTCACCAAACAACAATTTCTCATCAAACAGAGGTAGATATTCAAACAATCAAGGAAGGGGCAGAGGACGTTGGTCTGGTAATCGTAGTGGTGGTCGTAACAGATCTAATAGTTACAACTATGGTTTTGAATCTCCACAGAGTGGTTCATCCAGCAATTTTGACAAACACAACACAAGCAACTACAATCAGTCATCCTCTTACAGAAATCAACCTAGACCTATTTGTCAGATCTGTAATAAAGTAGGTCATGTGGCTCCTGATTGTTATCATTGCATGTATTTTGCCTATCAAGGCAGTCGTCCATCCCTAAATCTCATAGCAATGGCAGCCTCTTCAGATACTTCTACTACCAATTCTAATGTTTGGCTCACAGATTCTAAAGCAACAAACCATCTCACTTCAGATTTTGAAAATTTATCTTTTCTTTTAGACTATGTTGGTGATGACGTAGTCACAATTGGTAATGGTTAGGGTTTACCAATCTCTCACACAGGTCAATCTACTCTTCCTACAGCATCCCATACTTTCAATTTGACTGATGTTCTTCATGTTCCTTCACTTTCTTCCAACTTACTTTCTGTTCATAAATTATGTGCTACTAATCATTGTCAAATAACATTTGATGAACATGAATTCTCTATTCAGGACAAGGCCACGGACACTCTTCTCTACAGAGGAAAGCGTACTAATGGCTTATATCCTATCCAAGCTTTACCTCAGTCTTCTTCAATTACTGCACATCTGGGCAGTCGAGTACATCATCAGCTTTGGCACGATAGATTGGGGCATCCTTCTCATCCTATTCTTCAGCAAGTTTTATCTACTTTCCAGCATTCTTTCTCTATTGCAAATAAGCCTTGTACTTGTGAACATTGCATTTATGGCAAGATGTCTAAGCTGTCTTTTCCTGTGTCACACCCTGTCTCATTTTTTCCTTTAGAATTGATGCACACAGATGTATGGGGTCCTGCTCCAGAAATGTCTTACAATGGCTATAGATACTATATTTCTTTTATAGACAACTACTCCAAGTTTACTTGGATTTATCCTTTTGCTCAAAAATCTGATGTTTATCAGGTTATTTGTCACTTTAAGCCTTATGTTGAAAATTTACTCACTCATACAATCAAAATTCTTAGATCTGATGGAGGTGGAGAATTTATTAGTCATCCTTTCAAGTCTTTTCTTCAACAATCTGGCATTTCTCATCAAAAATCCTGCCCATACACTCCTCAGCAGAATGGAGTGGCTGAGAGAAAACATAGGCATATAGTGGAAATAGCTATTACACTTATGTCTAAGGCCTCAGTTCCTATAAAACTGGGTTCATGCCTTTTCCAAAGCAGTCTATCTCATTAATAGACTTCCTAGTTCAAATACTTCACGTAAGTCTCCTTTTGAACTTCTTTTTGGACAGACTTGATTATCAGTTTCTAAAAGTCTTTGGTTGTTCATGCTTTCCTCTTCTTAAATCATATAATTCTCATAAACTTCAGCCAATATCTAAGCTTTGTGTTTTCCTTGGATACACTACTAATTTTAAAGGATATTTTTGTTATCATATTCCCACTCAAAAGATGTACATCTCTAGACATGTTCTATTTGATGAAACCACTTTTCCTTTTGCAAATACCTCCTCCTCTTCTACTTTATCTCCTACACCCTCATTGTTAGGACCTCCTCCTCTTTATTTTTTCCCACAGGACTCAGTATCTTCTTCTTTTATTACTACTTAAACCTCTGTTCCCCCTTCTTCCACAAATTCAATTCCTGTCACCACTCAAAGCTCCACACCTTTTGTTTCTACACCTTCACCTTCTGTTTCTACCCCCTCTCCGCATCTCACTTCTCCTTTAGTTATCAATCCACCAGCTCAACCTCTAGTGGTTAACAATCATCCAATGCAAACTAGATCCAAGCATGACATTAGTAAAAAGAAAGTGTTTCTCACTATTGCTCCTATGCCTGAGCCTACCTCTTATACCATTGCATCCAAATCTCCAGAATGGCGAGCAGCCATGGCTGAAGAATTCTCAGCTTTGCAGCAACAGGGCACCTGGTCTCTGGTTCCCCCTTCTTCACAGCAGAATCTCATAGGATCTAAATGGGTTTATAGAATAAAGTATAATGCCAATGGTACTATTGCTAGATATAAAGCAAGATTAGTGACCAAAGGCTATCACCAAGAACCAGACATAGATTACACTGAGACCTTTAGTCCTGTGGTCAAGCATGCAACAGTAAGGGTTATTCCGTCTCTAGCTGCCACATATGGTTGGAAGCTTCAACAATTGGATGTTAAAAATGCCTTTTTACATGGTACTTTGAAGGAGGATGTCTACATGGCTCAATCACCTGGTTTTATTGATCAGACAACACCTCATCATGTTTGCAAACAACATAAATCTATTTATGGTCTCAAACAAGCTCCACGAGCTTGGTTTAAAAGGTTCACTACTTATCTTTACAATTGTGATTTTCATGCCTCAGCTGTAGATCCCTCACTGTTCATCAGAAAATGTGGCTCTTCTCTCACAGTCCTACTTCTGTATGTGGATGACATCATTCTTTTAGGCAATGATTCATCTTATATACAGACTCTTATATCCCATCTGCACACACTGAGTTTGAAATAAAAGACTTAGGTCCTCTTCATTCCTTTCTAGGTTTAGAAATTAAACACACCTCCACTGGTCTGTTTATTAGTCAGGAAAAATAGACAAAAGACCTTCTTCAGAAGACAAACATGGCCACTTGCAAAAGTTGTAAAACTCCTTGTGTTTCTGGTAATAGATTGGGCAAGACTGATGGTACTTTGCTTTCTGATCCTACTGTCTATAGAAGTGTGGTGGGTGCACTTCAATACTTAACTTTTACAAGACCTAATATCACCTTTGTTGTGAACCATGTATGCCAATTCATGCACTGTCCCATAGATGTTCATTATGCAGCAGTCAAGGATCGAAATTTCGTTTCGAAGTACCGTTTCGGTCATCTAAATTTCCGAAACGTTTCGGAAACGTTTCGGAAATGCAATGGAAACGCGGAAAAAATATGGAAACGCGTGGAAACACAAATACAATCCATTAATCTATATCTATATCTATAAACATAAGCTAAATAATTGATTAATTCAACATATTTATTGACTTAACATCCATTTATAGAAGAACAAATTTAAATTGGAGGGAAAAAAAAACTTGACATGAGGCAAAAATCACTAAAATTAGTTTTAAACACTTAAATTTTTATCAAATAAACACATTTTTATATAATATTAAGATCTCATAATACACATGAAATGCTAATGAGTACATACTTACATGGCTACATCCATCCCCCAGTGGAGTGTCGAGCAGGCTCATACATTGGTGTAGGCTCTGGGTAGCTACTTAGAGAAACTCTATATGTGACATAAATATGATCACAATAGTTACTCCAACTCATATTATTACGATAATATGAATTATATTCTCTTCCAAATCTCTGATAGTCTGCAACACTACATCCAATCTGTTGGGGAACGAATGCACCAGTCCCTGACCAATCTTTATCTTGTCTATATGAGGAGGATGTCTGGGAGTCATAGCCAGATCCATAACCATATGTTGAGGATCCATATTCGTATCCTCGTGTGTCATACCCCGATCCATAATCATATGAGGGAATACCATATCCAGAACCATAACCATATGAAGACGACGAACCATAATTATGGTGTTCACTTCCACTTCCACTTCCACTTATACTCATGGTAGAAAAACCATCATTAATCATATCAGTTCCATGCCTAATAGCACCCATACCATGTGGAGTGATCGGATTTTGAGTACGCTCACGTTGACAATCTCGAGTTGATTTTGAGCGTCGTTCATATTGAAGCATTCGTCGAGAGCCATGATCTTCATCTTGTGTAGCATGTGTAAATCCTTCCTCTACAGTGAATACAATTCCATGTGGACTTTGGCTCCCCATACCTCCATCACCACCATGGCTATCACCACCACTGTCACCTTCTCCACTACCACCACCACCACTATCTTTATCATCATCTTCACCGCCATCATCATTGCTACCATCACTATTATGATCATCATCAGTACTACTACTGACAGTGATAGGTTGCTTACGTCTTGGTGGACCTCTCATTAGTCTGTCAAATTCTTCATCATCCATTGCTTTACTTGATCCTCCTCTACTTATTTTGAATCTTGATTTTTGTGGTGGCACAACACCTTGACTTAGGTCTATTCCTCTATCGTCATCGGAAAAACGATTTGCCCACGTCGATAGGAAAGTGTTTGGTCTTGTTGATTGCCCATCATCATCAAGTTCATCTAAAAGTGCATCACCAGGATCATCTAACCACTCTGAAATACCTTCATCTTCGTCAAAAACAGTGGTTAAGTCTATAGGTCTGAATTCATACCCTTTTTTGTCTTTCATAAGGTGCTTTAACTTCAACCTCATGTTATATTGTGCAAACACCAGCCTTTCTAATTTTTGATAATTGAGTCTATTCCGCACTTTAGTGTGAATGAGAGCAAATGTACTCCAGTTTCTCTCACAACCACTAGATGAAGCTGTTTGCGATAATATTTTCATAGCAATCTTTCTCAAATTTGGAGCATCAGTGCCATACATAAACCACCATTCAGCTGCATAATAATAAGAAACATATTAAAACCTTAAAGAAAAATATAAATAGAAAATCATGAGAATAAAATATAAAAGTGTAAATAATCTACTTAATTACCTGGATCACTTTTTGTTCTTCCTCTAATTGCAGCTTGGTCAGCAAAACAATACATAGCCTCCCGAAATATTTTTACCTAAATATCATGGGTATATTGATGTTATATATTAATTCAGCATATTTGTAAATTGAGATTGAAATACTAAAGTATTACCTCTGCAAGTGCTTCAGCAGCCTTGTTTGGATTTGTTTCTAGTCTAGACACAACGATCCGAAGCGAACCCAAGAAATTTTCTAATACACCAACATCTTCTTCATAATGGTATGTGGGGTTCAAGTAATAAGCTACACAATATAAAAAATGATAACACTTATAAATGATAACATTCAAAATTATGACACTTATCAATAATAAAAATATAAATTGATAAACAATAAGTTTACCTGCCATATGAATATGTTGAATGATTTGTTTTTTCCATCGAGTATCAATGATGTCAAGATATTTTTTGCACGATTTAGGAGCCGCATCTTTGACAGCTTGTCTTGCTCGTTTCATTGCTTCATATACATATGGAATTGTTGCTTTTCTTTCCTCATCCACCATTCTTAGAACTTTTGCAATAGGTGTATGCATATTCAACACATTTTTGGCGGTCTCCCAAAATTTAGGATTTAGAATTGTCCCTTGAACTCGCTTTCCAACTGGATCCTTTGCTGCCGCATTCCTAGACCAATCTTCTGAAGTAAACATCCTTTGCAAACCATTTCTCTGCTCCAACATACTTTGTAAGGCAATATAATTAGTGGCAAATCTTGTTTGCCCTGGCCGAATCAATTCCCCCGAACAAAATGTTCGCATTATATCCAAGACTCTATTATGATTATAAATAAAATTTGTCACTCTTTTAGCTTGCTCTAGTACATTTTGAACCGTTTCAATCTTGGAAAAATCATGCAAAATCAAATCTAGAGAGTGGGCAGCACAAGGAGTCCAATATAGGTGTGGTCTTCTTTCCATCAATATTTCACCAGCTTTTTTGTATGCACTGCCATTGTCTGTAATAATCTGAACCACATATTTCTCTCCAATCTCTTCAACAACAGCATCCATCAAACCCAAAATATAATTAGCATCCTTGTCATGACCAGAACTATCAATTGACTTGTGGAAAACAATTTTTCCATCACAATATATCAAGAAGTTAATGATAGATAATCTTGTGGTGGATGTCCATCCATCACACATGATTGTCACTCCATAAATCTCCCACTTCTTTTTGAACTGGTCAATGTACTCTTTCAGCTCATCTATCTCATTATCTAGCAATGGTCCGCCAATCTCATATGGGGTTGGGCCTTTCACACCCACTCCAGCTAAAGCAATTTCATCAATCATCAATTGGTAAAAATGACCTTGAGCTTTGCTTGGTGGAATATTCTCATAAATGAAATACTTTGCAATAGCATGTTTTGCCGACTTTGCCCACTTTTTCGGATTCCACATATGAGTTAGCTTGGCTTGTTTTACTTCCCTATTCCGATACATCGAAGGATCCATCTCTTCTATCGTGAGATCCTTTTCTCTGCCCATCCACTTTTGTGATTTTCTTGAGAATTTATCCCAAGATTTCTTCACACTATGTGAGCGCATTAAACCCTTAGATATACCACTTTTTTGGATAGATGGTCTAGAACTTCCTCCTCTAAAGCCTTGCTCGGCCATATGTATATCACGAATAGATTGTTGTTTTGCATACTCAATATCATCTCTATATTCTATATCCATATCATCATCTGAATTCTCATCGGAAGAATAAATTTCGATACCACTCCTCCGCCTCGATCCACCAATTAAATTTTGTCTCATTTTTCTCCGTTCACCAGTCACTTCTGCATTTTCAGTCTTGTTGCGATTCAAGTAATCCCTCATAGCTTTCGCAATTTCAATAGGACACTTATCACATTGTTCCACATTATTATAACCGCCTGCCAAGTGTTGCTTTAACCGTGACACACCGCCACCCATCATTTTTTTATGGCAAAAATTACACATTACATGTTGTCGATTATCCCCAATTCGTTCGCCGTAATTCCATCCAATATCACGTTCTTTTTTTTTTTTCTGCGATGATTCAGTAGCTATATTCTTTCCTTTTGATGTCATATCTACAATAAATATCATTACGTTATTAAATATATTAAATTAATTTTACAAATTAAAATTAAATGTAATTACAGTGGGTATTAACTATTAAATGTAATTGTAGTGGGTATCAAGTATAATTACAGTGGATATCAAGTGTAATTACAGTGGATATCAATTGTAATTACAATGGTATTAATTATTAAATGTAATTATAGTGGGTGGTAAATATAATTACAGTGGGTATTAACTATTATATGTAATTACTGTTGGGTATTGAATGTAATTACCGTATGTTTTAAATATAATTATAAGGGGTATTAAATATAATTATTCATACATGTAACCAAAAAAAAAAAAAATTTATATATATATATATATAAGGCAGACTGCATAAACGACTCAGACAACACTCAGACCACAGCCGAGTGTTTTGCTCGCAGCGATGGTCGCAGTCGCAGCGATGGTCGCAACGATGGGAGAGAGAGAGAGAGAGAGAGAGAGAGAGGAAGAAGAAGAAGAAGAAGAAGCAGATACCTCGGCGATGGCGATGGCGAAGGCTCTGCGTGCAAAATTCGAGCCCTAAATCTGCGTGGAAAACCCGAAAATGGCTGAATCTCCTGAAATCTGGACTCAAGGTTAGTTCCTCTACTCTTCTCCTTCAATTTCTCTGTCTCTTCGAGCTCCCGATTTTGATCCAAAATGCTTTCTGTCTCTTCGAGCTCCCGAATCTCCTTCAATCTGGACTCCCGATTTTTTCTCTGTTAAATTGGACTGACTTCTGCAAGGATTCGGCTTTCTGTGTCTCATGTGATTTCTGTTAAATTCTTGTGCTTTCTGTGCCTCATGTGATTTCTGTGCCTCATGTGACTCCCGATTTTTTCTCTGTAAAATTCTGACCGACATGTGAAAGGCATCTCTGTTTTTTTGTTTTTTGTTACCTGGACTGAACCACATCCAATCTGTACTGTGTCGATGGAAACGGTACCGTTTCGACCGAAACGGTACCGATTCGACCGAAACGGTCCGATACACTGTCGATTCGAACTAAACATTGGATTTTTAGTATTCATCCCCTGTTTCGTGTCGGTGTGTTGAAATTCCGAAACGTTTCGGACGTTTCGGATGTTTCGACACGAGATTTCGTTCCTTGGCAGCAGTCAAAAGAATCCTTAGATATCTTCAAGGCACTTTGTCCTATGGCCTTACTTATCAAAGGAGTTCTCTATCACTTACAGCCTTTGCAGATGCTGACAGGGCTGGAGATCCAGAGAATAGGAGGTCCACAACTGGATTTGTCGTTTATTTGGGAAACAATCCTGTTCATTGGGGCACAAAGAAGCAATCCACAGTATCTAGGTCCTTTACTGAAGCAGAGTACAGGTCCTTGGCTGCCACTGCTGCTGAGTTATCCCGGCTACGAATTTTACTCAGTGATCTACATATTTTTCTTCCCACAGCGCCAAAGCTCTGGTGTGACAATGTCTCAGCAATGGCCTTGGCTTCAAATCCTGTGTTTCATGCTCGCTCAAAGCATATTGCTATTGATTTTCATTACATTCGAGAAAAGGTGGTTCATAAAGATTTATCAGTCCATTATGTTTCAACACAAGATCAAGTAACTGATGTCTTCACCAAAGGCTTAACTACTGCCAATTTCATTAAGTTTCGAGACAAACTAATGATTCATACTTCCTCATTAGTTTGAGGGAGGCTCATAACACATGTAGTAGTTTTACTAGTTAAATGAGCAGTGAAATAGTTTGTTAGGCAATTAGTTAAGTTCAATTAGTTATAGGTAAGAAATGTTGAGCTAATACTAGGCTACACAGGTGTATGATGAGGTCTAATCGTTCTATAAATACACCTGTAATCTGTACAAATCTTATTGAGAAATGAATTCCAAAAAATCATTTTTTTGATTCTTCTGTTTTTCATTTCTTCTTGTGAGTTCTCTTTTGAGTCTCTGCACAGTTCTGTCAAGTACTAGTGTCAAACATTCATGGGAACTACTGCACTGAGGGAGGGAGAAGTTACTCTCTAAATAATGACAGAACACTGGAGTGTTAAAAAAATCCCAGGGGCCATGACCCCATGGGCGGTTGGGCCACAACTTAGTTCCATCCATGTCTAAGTTAGTTATGCACAAAATTTTCAACCACTGCCTAGCGAAAACGTGTCCAACTATATTGTCTTACAAGTTTTTCCAGGAAACATAACCAACAAAGTGATTCCAAAATTTTTTTAATTATTCCATGGGCGCATAAATAATTCAAGAACTCAAACAAGAGCTTTGAAAAAAAAATGAATGTGGAAAAGGGTTATGCTAAGGCAGAATTTGTTTTACGGCCAATTGGCCTATAACTTGTGAAATTGCATCTCAGAAATAAAAAGGAGTGACTATAAGTCAATAAGAAGAACCACTTTGAAGACAAAATTCTTGTCAGTAAGTAACTTATACTCTATGCAGCAACCACACTTATAATAGGGGTTCCAAATCAATGTTTCAAAGATGGTTGAGCCAGTAAAATAGAAAGGATATAACAGCCAGCAGCAGCAAGAGCAAGATAGTATATTTTGATGAACACACAGAAGAGAAGGGATACATGCATACTTTGAACATACTTTACCCAACAACATACTCCAGTCGCGTCAGTAAGTATATGAACTAACTTACTGACAAATGCAGACACCTTACAGCCATGAAAAAATTTCTAAACAAAATAAGATCACGAATTGCCTGAATGACAGAGCAGCCCCAAAAAACATATACCTTAATTAGGTCAAATAATAATAATGTTGATTTCATTTGTCATTTAGTTGAATAATTGCAATTGCTTGTTTTCACCAGATATTTCCTATAAACGAATTCCAGCATTAATTTCTATCTGTTTATTTGCTAATTCCATCACTTGTTTGGTAAATAACAAACTTTCAGGTCTAAAGACCCTAAACACAATTTATCTGAACATCAAACAACATGAAAAATAAATTGCAGTGAACTTACGAGTGCGACATCAATCACTACAAAACTCCATGATTGCACTGCACTTGTGGATCTCCACAGTCGCATTGGTTTCCTCCAAGAATCAAATACTCTGTTGTTTGTAGGACTTGTAAAACCATAGCTGCTTCTCAGTGGCTTCTTTGGCCCAAGGAAGTGCCGGCAAAGGAGGCGACGGTGATGAGCAGAAAGGACTGAGAAGGTGGTTCGAATGAGGAGAAAGAGGATGCATGACGGTGAGTATGTGTATATTTGGACCGTCACGTTTTCGAATTGGCCAAATTATGGGCTTAGCCCAGGTATGTATGGGTATATTGGGCCGTTCCTATTCCAGTTTTTATGTGAACCATATTGGGCTTGCAAACCTAACGTTTACAGTAGTCTAGAGGGGCTAGCCCAGGGTTGTTGTCTCGATATACGGGCCGAGTTATCTCTAACGGCCTGTAGCTTTGTGATGGGCATATACACATGTCGGAATTGGAATTTTACCAAAGTACAAAAAAGTATTAGATTTTTACCAATTGCCATCTCCTCTTGCCCAAAATTGTGTAAAAGATCGGGTTACTGATGAACAGATTGGTTTGGGGTATGAATAGTAGTATACACTTAAGTGTTATTATTGATATATTAAGCTTCAAACAACAGATTGATTTTGCTATGTAGTAATGAAATATGCTTTTACTTTGTATGAAGGAGTTGCTTCTTTTTTTTTTTGTTCAAGTAATTCATTTAACCAACGGCAGCTAAGAAAATAAAATAGTTAGAACTACAGCACTCTAACCAACAATATTCTACTAAGGCTTATACATCGATAAAAAAAAAATGTCAATTGACTATGTTGTGGATGACCCTCAAGTGGAAAGGGGCTACGTATAGTAGGTTTTTTTTTGGTTTTTTTAGTGCAATAGTCACAAGTTAGTTTACGTGCATTTTGATTATTTTCCTCTATAATTTTGTTAAAGGTAAATTATCCACACTGAAATTAAGATATTCATAAGAGTTGAATCTCTTATAAGTTGTCCCAAAGATTTGAATGTCTGAATTGACAATTTATCATTATTATCACTTGAATTATTTTTGGAGTTAGAGCAGAGTATTTTGACAAGAGGAAAGGGGAACTTGCCTAACAATTTTACTTTCTCTTGGTTTACTTTTTCTCCCCGCCCACTACTTGTGGTGTTAGTGTTCGCAAAGCATCCAAACCGTAGAGAACAGGGGCAGCATATGAAGCAGCAGACCGGTTTGCATGTCATTCCTTTTGTCATCAAAATCAACTAACCAAAAAACGCGACTACTTCAAACAAGTCGAAAAAGCTTCTAGAATATATATACCCATTAAAGGATATCCAACGGGTCTATCGGGGCAAGAGAGACAATAGTGAGATATATTTTTAGATCATCATCCTCTGATATATATGTATTTCGTTCTTGTTGGTGAAGCACTCACTCCCAAATCCCAAATGGACGAGGAACAAGTAGTTGTTGATTGGGTGTTAGTGCCAATGGGCCTCATATTAATGCTGGCTTATCACCTTTGGCTACTCTATCAGATCGTGAAGCAGCCCACTCTAAGACCTTCATAGGCATCAACGCCATCAACCGCCGCTTCTGGGTCTGTGCTATGATGGAGGTTCGCTTGCATGCATACATGATTTATATATTCATTCATCCATTTTTTCTTTCAATATTTTCTCCTGTATGATGATATCGGCTTGGCTTCATCGTAACACTGAATCTATATATGTAGTGTCACGATTTTTAAAACAGCTGAGGAATCTTCTTGCATTTCTTTCATACCTGATATAGTAAACTGATGTAGCTAAGGAATTATGCTATTTATAGCTCTACCATTCCGTGCAGATTTTCCATTCATCTGCAGCTTTGTTAATTAGAAAATTTCATGAATTATGTTCCATGAGTCTTTATTGATTGTATGAAAGATCAAAATTTTATTTTGTGCATTGTTTCGATAACCCAATAAACAGAAACGTTTTGAAAATATAATGAAAAATAGAGACCAAATTTAAAAGTTTATTTTCAAAATATTCTGAAACATTAGTGAAAATATGCCGAATCATTTTAAAATATATTCGGAAACATTCAGAGAAATCCGCCGAAATATCTCAAAACATTACGAAACACTTGAAGTATTATGGGTGATTCAATTACTAATTCGTTTCAGTCTCCTTAAAAATAAAAAACATTTTGGTTGTTTCGACCGTTTCAATATAAAATTGTCATCCTTAGATTGTATACTAAAACTCATAGGGTATGAATATGGCAGGACGTGTCCAAGAATGGGGTTTTAGCGGTGCAGACACTGAGAAACAACATAATGGCATCAACCGTTTTGGCATCCATGGCCATCACACTCTGCTCTGTCATAGCCTTACTGATGGGAAGTGCTGGTGGCAGTCGCTCAACTGGCCTCATCTATGCAGTCCGCAGCACTGAGCTTGGATTCTCCATAAAACTCTTCTCTATCCTGGTGTGCCTCTTGCTGGCGTTCTTCATGAATGTGCAGTCTATCAGATACTTCAGCCATTCTAGCATACTTATCAACGTACCCTACAAAAAGATATTATCAAATTGTAATCACCATCATCACAATTATTGTATATCAGCTGAATATGTAGGAAATATAGTGAATAGGGGGAGTTATTTTTGGTCTTTAGGCCTGCGTGCATTTTACTTTTCTTTCCCTCTATTTTTTTGGATATTCGGACCCGTTCCTATGTTTTTGTGCTGCATTGTTATGGGTTTCATGTTCTTTTTTCTGGACGTTACCATTGACTTTGGCCGGGTTGCTGCGGTTTCTGATCACGGGGAGAAAGTCGAATTCTGATTCAACTCATGTTGTATGTCCCTCAGTTAGTTTTTCTGACTCTCAACAGAGAGATCAAACTTAATAAGACTCTCAAAACATCTTAACATTGTCGTTTGATGGTTAACTATACTGCCTTTATGCGTTGCTTTATTGTCAAATGCAGACAGATGCGCACAAAACTATTATTTGTGTTGATCGATGATGGTATTGGCAAATTAACAACCCTTACTAATGGGGGAATTAAAGGTAAGGTGAGAAGCACTACATTGCTTGTTTATCTTCTACTGGAGGGGAATCTTCACTTTCTAGTCTCTGGAATTGAATATGAATATTCTTTAGATGAGACAAGTTTCTAGGATGGAATAAAAAAAGATGTGTTCCCAATGAGTCATGTAATGCCTGATTCCTTTGTGACAAGTCTATTTGGAGTACTTTGCTTTGTAGTCTTGTGGCTTTTCTGATAAATTTTATGAAAAAGTTGTCATATTTAATTCATTTGTGTACTTAATACTTCCAGAAAAGATGAGACATGAGAGCATGCCCTCCCGAAACTAGGTTGATTACAATCTTATGAGGGAGAGCATCTTAGAACTAAGTACTGCAGTTCGTCAATGTTGTGTGTGAACAAAATCTTCCTGCTTTGACAAACGAAAACATGTCATATATACTATATTGTCTTATAAGTTTTCCATGAAATATATCCAACTAGGTGATTCCAAAAGTTGTGTTACCCCATGACTCAAATAATTCAAGAACTTGAATAAGAACTTTAGAAAGGAAAAGAACACACAAAGGTATGCTTAGGCTTAATAGGTTTTAGGACCATTTGGCCTATAACTTGTGATGTTGCATCTGAGAAATACAGAAGTGAGTGACTATTACAACCATTTTTGAAGAAATAATTCTCATCAAGTTACTTGTACTCTATGCACCGTTCACAAGAATAATTGGGGTTTAACATCAATGCTTCAAAGTTTTTGTTGGGCCAATGGAATATACATTGAAATGCATAACATCATATATTGTGAGTTTTAATCAAGTTCATGGGAGTTGCAGCAGGCACAATAAAATACTTGAATTTCTAACATGTGTAGAAACTTAACAACCACGAAAAAAAAATATCTTAATAAAATGAGACCAATTATTGTTTGATTGACGGAAGTGATAAAAGGGACGAGTTCTAATGAAAAAAAGAGAATTTTGAGGGTCTAAATGATAAAATTTGGCGCAAAACTGATAGAGCTCATTGCATTGCGATGAGTCTTGTTCGTTAGTCTGACTTGGATCAAATTCCATTGATTTCAATCCATTCTGAGTTCGAGCCATTTTAGCCACCTATTCTACATTATCATCAATTATTAAAAAATTAAAAATTGCAAAAAAATTATTAAAAAATAGAAATTGCAATTTAACAAATTAAAATAAAAGTACGTATTGTCTGGAGTCTAAAAACATAGGCGGCGATTAGTTCGGACTCTCCTATAATTTATTATTAATTTTTTGAATTTTTTCCAAAAATAAAAAAATAAAATAAAATTTTGAGGGCCTAAACGATAGAATTCGGTGCAAAACTGATAGAACTCATGACATAGCAATGTGTCTTGATCGTTGGCCCCATCCAAATCAAATTCATCAGGTCTCAATCCATTCTAAGTCTGAGCCATCTATTGTACATCATCCACAATTATTCAAAAATTATCAAAAAAATTACAATCTAAATAATTAAAATAAAAGTACATATTGTCTAAAGTCTAAAAAAAATGGCGGCGCTGAATTCGGACTCTCCTATGATTTATTATTAATTTTTTGAATTCTTTTTTAAAATAAAAAAAGGGAAAATCTTGCAATGAACCTAGTTGTATTACCAACATAATTCCCATCTCCGACGATGGAATTTGACGTAAAACTGACAGAGCTCATAGCATAGCAATGAGTCTTAATCGTTGGTCCGATCTGTATCAAATTTCAATGGTCTCAATCCTTTCTGAGTTCATACCATTTCAGCCACTTAGTTTACATCATCCTCAATTATTTAAAAATTATCAAAAAATAAAAAATTACTCAAAAATTATAAAAAATAGAAAATTGTAATCTAACTAATAAAAATAAATGTATGTTTTGTCTGGAAGCTAAAAAAATTGGCAGCACTGAATTTGGACCGTCTTTTGATTTATTATTAATTTTTTGAATTTTTTCCTAAAATGAAAAAAATTAGATTTTTGAGGGTCTGAACGATAAAATTCGGCGCAAAACTGATAGAGCTACAATGAGTCATAATCGTTGGCCCGATTGAGATCAAGTTTCACTGGTCTCAATCCATTCTGAGTTTGAGTCATTTCAGGCACTTATTCTACATCATCATCAAATATTTAAAAATTATCATAAAATTAAAAATTACAAAAAATTATTAAAAATAAAAAATTACAATCTAAATGATTAAAATAAATGTACGTATTGTCTGGAGTCTAAAAAAATTGGCGGCGTTGAATTTGAACTCTTCTATGATTTATTATTAATTTTTCGAATTCTTTCCTAAATTAAAAAAAAATAGAATTTTTAGGGCCTAAACAACAGAATTCGGCTCAAAACTAATAGGCCTCATGGCATAACGAAGAGTCTTAATCGTTGGCCAAATACGGATCAAATTTCACTACTCTCAATTCATTCTGAGTTTGAGCTACTTCAGCCACATATTTTACATTATCCTCAATTAATCAAAAATGATCAAAAAATTAAAAATTACATGAAAATTATTAAGAAATATAAAATTACAATCTAAATAATTGAAATAAAAATACATATTGTCTGGAGTCTAAAATATTGGCCCTGCAGAATTCAAACTCTCATATTATTTATAATTAAATTCTTTCCTGAAATTAAAAAAAAAAGATTTTTTTTAAGGCCTAAATGATAGAATTTGGTGCAAAATTGACAGAGCTCGTGGCATAACAATGTGTCTTGATCGTTGGCCCCATCTGAATCAAATTCCACAGGTCTCAATTCATTTGAATCAGGGTCATTTTCATCACCTATTCTACATCATCGTCAATTATTCAAAAATTATCCACATATTAAAAATTGCACAAAATTATTAAAAAATAAAAAATGAAATCTAAATAATTAAAATAAAAGTACATATTGTCTGTAGTCTAAATAAATTGACAGCGCTGAATTCGGACTCTTCTATAATTTATTATTAATTTTTCAAATTCCTTTCAAAAATAAAAAAAAATAAAATTTGAGAGGCTAAACAATGGAATTCAACTCAAATCTGACATAAATCATGGTATAGTGATGAGTCTTGATCGTTGACCCGATCCGAACCAAATTGCATTGGTCTCAATCCATTCTGAGTTCGGGCCACTTCAGCCCCCTATTCTATATCATTCTCAATTAATCAAAAATTATAAAAAAATTAAAAATTACACAAAAAATATTGAAAAATAGAAATTTACAATCTAACTGATTAAAATAAAAAGTATGTATTGTTTCGAGACAAAAAAAAATTGACGGTGCTAAATTTGGACTTTCTTATGATTTATTATTAATTTTTCAAATTCTTTCTAAAATAGAAAAAATAGGATTATCAAAAAATTAATAATTGCACAAGAATTATTAAAAAATATAAATTGCAATCTAACTAATTAAAATAAATAATACGTATTGTTTAAAGTCTAAAACAATTGGCGGTGCTAAATACGGACACTCCTATGTTTTATTATTAATTTTTTAAATTTTTCCTAAAATGAAAAAATGAGATTATCAAAGAATTACAAATTGTACAAAATTATTAAAAATTCGAAAATTGCAATCTAATTGATTAAAATAAAAAGTATACATTGTCTGAATTCTAAAAAAAAATTGGTTGCCCTGAATTTGGATTCTCATATGATTTAGTATTAATTTTTTTAAATTTTTCATAAAATATAAATATCAAAGAATTAAAGATTGCAGAAAATTATTAAAAATTAGAAAATTGCAATGTAACTAATTAAAATAAAAATTAACTATTATCTAAAGCCTAAAAAAATTGGCGGCGTTGAATTTGGACTATCCTATAATTTATTATTAATTTTTAAATTTTTTCTAAAATGAAAAAAAGAGATTATCAAAGAATTAAAAATTACACAAAAATTATTAAAAATTAAAAAAATTACAATCTAACTAATTAGAATAAAAAGTACATATTTTCTAAAGTCTAAAAAAAATTAGCAGCTCTGAATTTGGACTCTTTTATGATTTATTATTAATTTTTTAAAATTTTTTATAAAATAGAAAAAAATGGAATTATCAAAGAATTAAAATTTGCACAAAAATTATTAAAAATTAGAAAATTGCAATCTAACTGATTAAAATAAAAAGAACGCATTGTCTCGAGTCTAAAAAAATTGGAGGCACTGAATGCAAACCCTCATATGATTTATTATTAATTTTTTGAATTCTTATCTACAATGAAAAAAATGGATTATCAAAAAATTAAAAATTACACAAAAATTATGGAAAAATAGAAAATTACAGCCTAACTAATTAAAATAAAAAGCACCTATTGTCTAGAGTCTAAGAAAATTGGCGCTGCTGAACTTGAACTCTTGTATGATTTATTATTAATTTTTCAAATTCTTTCCTAAAATGGGAAAAATGAGATTATCAAAGAATTAAAAATTGTAAAAAAATTTATAAAAACTAGAAAATTACAATCTAACTGATTAAAATAAAAAGCACATATTGTTTGAATCCTAAAAAAATTGGCGGCCCTGAATTTGGATTCTTCTATGATTTGTTATTAATTTTTTAAATTATTTCCTAAAATTAAAAAATGGATTATAACAGAATTAAAAATTACAAAAAAATTAATAGAAAATAGAAAATTGCAATCAAACTGATTAAAAAAAAATTACGTATTATTTGGAGTTTAAAAAAATTGGCAGAGCTGACTTCGAACTCTCCTATAATTTATTATTAATTTTTTGAATTCTTACCTAAAATAAAAAAAAAAAGAATTATCAAAGAATTAAAAATTGCAACAGGAATGCTTCAAGCCTGATGTTGTCACGTTACCACAGTGTGTCTGGGAAATTGAGGGCTTTAAAAACAACGGAATGAAATCCATGTTTATGTTGTTAAGTGTAGTCTGTTCCACAATATATTTATGGCTAGGATGTATGCAAAGTGTGGTGTTTTGGAATATTGTCTAAGTTATTTGCTATGGTTAATGAATTGTGAATTTTGATTCTTATTGTGTAGTAGAAATATTATAAAGCTAACAATTATGATATAACTTGAAGTGGTTACTAAACATATTTTTTGTTTTTATTTTTATAATTTGGTAAACACAAATGACTCCTAAATATGTTTTCTATTTTCGGTGTTTATCACAAAATAAAATAAATTTGTCTTTGCTTTTTATTTTTTTAAAAAACGCGGAAACAAAAACATTATCAAACGACCTCTAAAATTTTGACTCATCTCTATTTTGTTTCAATATCTGTAAAATCAAATATATTGTGGACAGTTCGGTTCCGTTTGGTAACATTTACGTTTTTTGTTTTTTATTTTTATTTTGATTTTTAGAGTAAACAAGAAAAAAAAACTTGTTTGATAATTGATATTTTTTTTTGTCACCGTTTTGTAAACGAAAGACGATTTTTAAAAACAAAAAAAAAAGATGTTTTCGAAAAAACAAAAAAAAAAGACGTTTTCGAAAAAACAAAAAATGTTTAACATGCATTTGTTTTTAATGAGATTAAAGACTCGAACTTTATTAGCACTAAAAAAAAAACATTTATTGGCACCCATATAAATAGCAATTCCCAATAACCCCTCAAACATGTCTTTCGTCCCCTCTCAGCTCTCTCTCTCTCCCCTATCTTCTTCATAGCTTGTCCTCTTCATCGCTGCACCTCTCCTCTTCAACGAAGACATTGGTTAGCATCGAAACATCCCATCAAGGTAAACCTGAGATCTGATCTAGAATATAGCTACTATTTTTTTATTTTGCTCTATACCTGATCTGCGCCTAGCTTGATCTCCTCTTCAACGAAGACATTTTGCTCTCATTTTTTTTGCTGATCTGAGCCTAACTTGGTCTTGTTACTAATCGCTCTTTATTTTGCTTTGTTTTTGCTTCATAGCTGCGCCTAACCTGATCTGCAATCTGTTGTTGATGTTTTTTTCTCTCTAGTTTATTATTATTATTATTTTTTGCTATATAGTTGGTGTTAATTTTTTGATGCTTTTTGTGATCTGGTATAAGTTGTGTTGTTTTTATTTTATTTTATTTTATTTGGAACCATTTTGCTGGAATGCCTATGGAGCGCTCGACACACTTACCATTCCACCAGTTTTCTGCTTTGTTGGAGGGGATACCACAATCGTTGCCACATATGTTGTTGATAGGTGCTGAGTTTTGATAAATGTTATTGCTAATTGGAGTTTACATTTTAGTAATTCTATAAGTACATGACTAATGTTCTCTCTCTTGGGTACTTGGTGCATGACTATTCTTAGAAAAAAATTTGTATATGAGAATAATAAACAATCTAATTCGTTATGTCTGCAACCATATATCAGAATGGGATATATTTGTAGTATGTTTGAAAACTATTAGATGATCAGTTATAGATTGTTATTCTAACTTTTTAATATTATGGAATTATGTTAATATATACAAGCTAGTCGAAAAAAAAAATACAAGTGTTACAACCAAACGAGTTTTCTATTTTCATTTTTAAATTTTTTTACAGCTATAAAAGCAACTAAACACGTTTTTGTTTTCATTTTTTATTGACGAAAATGTAAAACTGATTCTGTTTTTTATTTTTAAAAAAAAAATCAAATTTGTAATCGTTTCCAAACCAAAATAAAATTAAGATTTATGGTTTCAAAAAAACCAAATTGGGCTTTCGAATCTGGCGTTCAGAAGTCCAGAGGATATACCTGGCCCAATTGATTGCATTGTTGTGACGCCCATTCTTATCTGTAACTGGCCACAACATCTGTTGATGGGTCTGATCTACCACCCATAATTGTCCAAAACTCTGGCGCATGATTGAACATTTCATAACCAAAGGGATTTTTTTTTGGGGCCGAAATAAAGTGATTAGAGGAAGAGGACTAAATATGTTTATGCTTAACTCCGATTGTATTTGTCTAAAACACTAGCCCTTTAAGTAGCAAAGGAATAAGATCCTTCACACATTTAGGCCATAACATGACTCCGCATTATTGATACATCCATGCCTTTTAGGTTTTTTATTTTTTAAGCAGACTATGCATTGTAGTTTAGTCCGTAAATTATAAAATCTTTGTCACCTTTTTCTCAACCCACTTCAGAGTTCGATACAAACATTTCCCCCAATACCTCTCCTCGATTCCAACTGTCCAAATAGGTGAAAAGATCAGCAACTACTCTTCATTTATGGGTCGTTAGATATGATAGAAAAATTAAAA
>CAUOFW020002734.1:0-44407 GCA_963454935.2 Ilex paraguariensis
ATTCAGTGGCTCTACTAGTACCAGATTATACGCTGCATCATCGTCTTTAAGCAAATCCAAGCATCATCCAATAAAAATGAGAGCTCAAATGTCAGTAAAGATGGTGATTTTGATGGCGTATTGGAGGACCCAGAGTTTGAGAGGACGAGTTGTCTTGTTTCAGGGGTTTGGTATTAGACATCTCTTACAGGTCCGTTCTCTTAAGAAAACAAAAAACAATTTCATATTTGGAGTTTGGTTTCTTCAGTAATGTGCCATGCTGATTATGTTATATATATTTAGATATTGATATGTTGGTGTAGATATTAAGGATCACTAATTTGTTACTTTGGCATATATAGAGTTATAGTTGCGGGAATTCCCTAAACCAGTGACGATCCATGACATGTGTACATCGATCTCAAATGGGTGAGTTCGTGATTTAAATCATCAATGTGTATGATCCCAATTAAATTATAATATTAACCCGAAATCGATTCGTTTTATAACATATAATGTAACACAAATATAAAACACATAGTAATTGACTACATATATATATTTATAATTATATATTATTTTAGATAATAGAAAATTGAGCACAAATGTAAGTTAAATTTTGGTGATATATATAGTGTGTACAAATGTTCTATGATATATGATATTGTATGTTGTATAGTCCTGAAAATGTTTTATATAAGAGTTTCAAATTGAATTGTGATAAAATACTGTACCAGCTAAGTCTACTCCTGTCGTACCGTGTACCTAAAAAAAATGTCGTATCACGTACTCATACCACATACTAAAACGATTCACGATCTAGGTAATATTGGGAGGTACCCAGTTTAATAATAACATACTCGAATCTTTTCCAACACTGAATTTACTGAATTACCTTATTTGTATCTCATCGTGATCCTCTCCATTACACTTTCACTTAACTCTGAAATGATAGATTACAAGCAATAAGTTCAAGTGGACCTAATTTTTATAAATGGGATCTAAACCTGTTTATCATGAGAATCTGTAATACAACAATACACAGGCGGGTGATCTAGAATTGAGGGAATCTAGCACCGGAAAGGAGTCTATTTCCCATGAAAATTTCTAATGGACAAACTCACAATTACTCCATCATGGTCTAGCTTGGTAGCAATGAATATTGCTGACCTTTTAAGGTGCTTTATGATTGGGCTTTCTTGGATGCTTGTTTAAGACCCCATACTCGTCTTAATGATTAATTTTTTTTTTACTTTGGACACATTTTCATGCATTACGATACATACCTTTTTGCCCTTGAATTGAAATGACCATGAGTGCATTGTGCCAGGCCCGTCAATGTTGTCTGCTGGAAGCGTGCTATTTGTTTGGAATTTATGGACAAGGTTAGACCGCACTGCAGTAGCTCCTGGATTGGCTTACGAGTGTTATTTATTTTCACTTTCTGCTTTGATTGGCGTCTGTAATCTCTGCAGCTGTTCATCATGTCAAGGACCACATATACACATATTAGGTTCCCTCTGCTTCTCTGATTTTGGGATTAAGATTGAGTGGCCATTGCCTGTTGTAGTGGTAAAGGTGTCAGGCTAACAACCACGAGGTTGTAGGTTGGAATGTGAGGACAACCACACGCCCTTGATTAACAGGGTGCAAATTGGTTAATGACTCTTTTGTTAAGGAATCAAGATTGCTTCTTACTAGTAGTTCTGTTACATTTAATCTTTAGTTTTGTCGAGTTATTGGGGATAAACATGTTCCAACCTCTATGTCCACACGCAAAAGCATATTTGTAAAGTGATATTAAATTCTGGCCTTTGTTTTTATGCAGGCTGATGTTCTGGAGTATTATGACCAAACTGTAAACTCTCCTAATGGATCCTTCTATATACCAGCTGTCTTAAGGGTATGGACATCTGTTTTTTAAGGTTCTATTATTGCTACCCCTCATTAGTTACCCCATTTGCTCAGTAGGATTAATTGTAAGTTTTCTTCCAGGTTCCACATTTACTGCAGGTCGTTAAGAGAAGAAGACTCAAAAGCAATCTTAGTCGTACAAATATACTTCAGCGCGACGATTTCACTTGTCAGTAAGTATTGTGCCGATGGGTTCCACCCTTTTGATCAATTGAAAAACTGTTTATTTTAATATTTAGAAAACATGGGTAGTACAACAATTGTAACTTTGTAACCCCAAAAGATAAACACTTATTACTTTTCCTCCCATGAGAAATAAGGTGGACTCAAGAAATGGCTATTCCTATAATAATCATCAGAGTCATTTTGTTAGAGTATAGCAGTATATTATTCCTTTTTAAGTCTTGACTTCTATTCATCACGCTAGGATTTCATGCACCATTTGTGGATTATTTACGAATTTTATTGGGTCTGAAGGAAACTCTAGCATGCTCTCTCTATTGCTAAGTTAGCATTCTGGTCTTGAGCAAATCAGTCCTACCATATTAGTAGGAGGCATGAATTCAACATGAACTAGTTGAGGGGTCATTTCGTTTGGTTCGATGGTAAAGTGCTTGGACTGTTAGCCATGAAAAACATAACATGGAGTCTGATAGTAGCCACAATTTGGACCCAGTTTCCCTTGTTTGGGATCTCTAGATGCTGGAGTCACCTTTTTCAGTACCAGGTTACTAGCTCTCCCGGAGATTCTCTTGAAAAATTCAATGTGGATTTTCAGTAACAGGGAGAATAGTCAAATTTGTCAAAGGCGTAAGTTGTCTTTCAATCCGATCTCGGTAAAAGAAAGAGACTTGCATCTTTTCTTTCTTTTTTTTTTTAACATAATTCTGATAAGAGTTATTCTTTCAGTAAACTGAATTAAAATGCCAAAACCAAGGTCTGTATCATCTACCCCTCCCAACACCCTTTATAATGCCTAGACTAGCACCAGGCAATGGCTTTTGTAGGTTTGCTCTGATTTACTGAGGAATTTGCATGGAGTACGCACACAAACACACATCATTTGACAAGCAACAGAGGACATGTAGACATATAGAACACAGTACACTTTATCATCTTATTCAGGGTGTGTTTTGTTTAGGCATTAGGCGGGAATCTTGGACAAAATAATGTCTGGGCCTACCTTATCTCATTTACTCTCTTGTTTGGATACACACTTTGAGCCAGATATTATCACCTAAAAATACTTCCAGCCCAAATGAATAGTGTTTTTAAACACACATATAGCCTCTTAAATAAACCCACCTATTTGGTTGGTTTCAGTAGTCCGGTTGGAGTATTTTTTGACAAAAGATATTTTTATCCTAAATAATCTCTAGGATATAAATATCTTGAGGGTTTTTTAGTACCTTAATATATGTGGGGCCCATTGCTTCTTAATACATGAACCAAACATGGGATGAGAAGATATTATCACTATAATTAAGTCCAAGGCCCGGATGGATGGGTATGGGATGGATGAGTTTATCCAATTCAATACTATTTAATGCCTAAACCAAACAAACCCTTACTGTTTAGAGCTTTTTGAAGGAAAGATATGCTCTCTGCATGTTATTTCCTCACTGGTGAGGTGGGTAAACCTTGCCAAAAATAAACACTACTACTGTTGTCTCTTGGTGATTTCTATTTCGCTATCCTTGTTGCTTGCTGGGGACCTTGAGATTGGTTATTTGCATATTGTTGTAAGTTTGCCACTGTCTATAAATTTTCCTTCACAATAGGACAAAGTTTAGCAGGTGTATGTGATAATAACATGTTAATTCTTTGCTCTATTACAACTAAGATCATGTACATCAACTTTTGAGTAATTCTACTGTCGTAGATTAACCTGTTAGTATTTTTACTTTCAACAGGTATTGTTCTTCAGGTGAGAATTTGACCATTGACCACGTTCTTCCAATTGCACGTGGTGGAGAATGGACATGGGAAAATTTGGTGAGACGATTTAGATTGCTGAATGCCTAACCATATGTTACTGGAATATTCTGTGTTGTATAAAAAAAACCATATGTTACTGCAATGAATTTATAATGGTTGGTTCCCTCCCGGGGCAACTGTGGTTCTTGGTGGATAGATTTAAAGAGGTGCTTGGTATGTGTTGAAATAAGGCAAGATATCTTGAGTGACTTGGCCAAGAAGGGGTTGGAGTGCATCTTCATGGGAGAGTTAGTCCTGCTAAATCATCAATTAAGGCCGGAAGACATTGATGTCAGAATTTTTGACACTAATGAAGTTCGATCAGAGATGAAGGATATTACTAAATCTGAGGGAGACAATAGTCAAAGCATGAAAGACTAAAGGATATGGAGATAATTAATTTTGAAGAGGTGCTTGTTTGTCTATTGGTTTCCGGTTCTTCTCTTTAACGCGGAGTAGAGCACTTTGGGCGCTCGCAAGGCTCATAACAGTTATGAGGTCACTGGAGATAATAATTTTGTTATTAATGAATTTCTTAATTAAATTCTTTCCATTGACAAAAAATATTGAGGCAATGCTGATTCATGCTCTATACAAAACCAGTTTAGGAAGTGAATAGTGGAGATGGCATATGTGTAGCTTGTAGGAACCATGTTCTATCACAAAATAAGGAAACAAAATGAGGAACTCAGTTTCTCAACAGAATCATGTGTCGAAGTGCTTTGTTTACTGAAAGTATCAGGATGTTGCCCATAAATTTTGGAAGCAATAAATATTGGAAGCTCGGGTCATTCCATTATTTTCTCTTTTATGTACCTTTTAATTATTTTTAATCCGATTACTGTATTGTATTGATGCAGTTCTTGCACGAAACAGGTTACTGCTTGTGAAAAATGTAACTCGAGAAAAGGCCAGAAAACTGTAGAGGAAGCAAATATGAAGCTAATGAAGGTCCCCAAGGTATTGTCTATTTCTCTTTGTCATGCCTTTGGTACTAGTGAAACTAGTTTCCAATTCAATATGTTTTGCAATTCATTTCGTTCAGAAAAGTGGATGAAAAATCTTATCGAATCTTGGCAACCAACAGCAGCAATAGCTATGCTAGTGTATATGTGTTTTTCACAGCAAGAAGGTAAAGGGTGATGAATTTCCCAATGGATCATCAATGAAACAAGCTCAAGCTTCCGATAACAAAGCATTTTTATCGAATTTTAGCAACCAACAGCAATAGCCATGCCTGTGTGTGTATCTATGTGTGTTTTTAATGAGTTATCTATCGATTTATTTGGCACGGACCTGTCGTAAGGCTGCTTTTGATCTTGTAGGCTCCTAAGGATTATGACATAGTTGCCATACCACTGACAAGCTCAACTATAAAGATGCTGAGAAAGAAAAAGGGAATGCCTGAAGAGTGGCAGCAATACCTAGCAAAGCCATCTTCAGAGCCTTAAACATACAAGTTCTGATGCAGTTTGTACATTCACTTACATTCTGCCTTTCTAATGTACATAATATTCATGTAAAGTGAAATAGGCTGATGACGTATATCTTCTTTACGCCTCGCATCTTCATTTCTAATGTTACAATGTATGTATATTTGTCATGATAAAAATAAAAATCCTCCAGTTTAATAGAAAAAAACCTATTATGTAAACAAAATGACAGTGTGATTCTGAATAATCTTTCTAAACATCAGCCCCCTACATCTACTCTCACCCCCACCCCCACCCCCACCCCCACCCTCACTCTCAACACCACCCCCTCCATTGATCAATAATAAATCATAAGATTACAAAATTGTTAAGTGTCATTTGTCGGCATAGTTTCTTCATACTATGCAGGTGTGTTTGTTTTAAGGAGAAGGATGGATGAGATTAGAAATTTATTTTTTATTTTCTCCAACGCTATGGGGATGGAAGACATAATTTAATGTCTTTTTTAATCATATACTATATTTGGCTTGTGATGTTTGTGATGTATGTGGGTCCCACATAAAATTAATGATTGTATTTGATAATTAATTTAAATACCTTCTGTTTATATGTTCAAAAAAAAAAATACCTTCTGTTTGGTTAAAATTATTAGACGCTTGAAAGATCAATATTATAATTTACATTTTTTATGGTCCTCACAACAAAATTAAAAACTTTATTTTATATAAATTAATTTTAATACCCTTGTTTTGAATTTGAAAATTAGGTATTAAAATGGTCAATGTCATAATTTACTAATGTAATACTATTGTTAGTTTCTACCTCATTTTAATACCACCTCTTAGTTGGTATTAGATATATCCACGTAAATGAGTTTAGTACCACTATTCATATCATATTGGTATTAGGATCCGCAAATTAATACCTTGCTAAAAATAGTTAACAAATAAAGTATTAATGGGCTTTACGTACTATTTCCCCCCGATTCCACCCTTTTGTACCACTATTATATCCCAAACAAACACATCGGTCTAATAAACAAACGCTCTCGCCACTACAAGGAATTAGTAGATTAGATTAACACGGTTAGGATTGGTCATATCAACTACGCTTTTTACAAATAATTTATAATATAAAATATGACAATAAATTTATCCGACAATCTGAAATAGATTCATCTAATAATTATTAACGTCTCTTTCAAAACTCATTTTCAAATCTACCACTCTTCACGTATCGTGTCTGACCCAGTGACTCCATATAAGAATACCGAAATCAAAATCCTCATCCTTACAATGATCAGCAACCACCCATGCATGCATACACCCAACAGGACACAGTGCATACAGATTCATATTATTCAAAAAACATACAGTGCCACCCGTACAAGTAATATTTTCTCCTAAATCTGCATAATTTTATTGAATCTAAGCAGGACAAAAGCAGTAGAGAACGTTCATATATAGTTTGTTGATCCGTTTCACACACTGATTCAGACAAAGCCACCATTGACACGAATGACCTGACCATTAATCCACGAACCATGGTCACTAGCCAAGAACCCAACCACCGGAGCCACATCCTCCGGCTGCCCCAACCTCCCCCGGAATCATCCCTAACACCTTCCTCACCATCTCCTCCGTTCTCCCCTCGAAAAACATGTCCGTCGCCACCGCCCCTGGAGCCACACAAATTTGCAGTAATTCCAGTACCTTCAAGCTCCGTGGCCAATAACTTGCGATGCCTCGGTCAATTCCTCGGGAGTCGGGAGGCTCCGGTGACGATGGCGTCTCGATCATGAAGTGGAAGAGAGAGATTTGCCATGGCGATGGCGTATATATAAGGTAATGAAAAGATGGGAAAAATGGATGGTTAAGCAATGGCACCGAACACTTGAATATTTAGAGAGAGTGAACAATGAGATTGCCATGCAACGTTTAGTTTGAGAAACAACCAATGTCACCGCTCAAGTCACTGTCCAAGAAAATATATGTCAAAAAAAAGTTCAATTCTGGTATACTATGAAACTTTTTTCACTTCTCGAATCAAGAATCAAAAACAAAACTCCATTTCTTATGTTCCTTGAAGGCGTTATACCCGTTTCTTAAATTTTTAAAGAATTTTTTTTTGGTGTTAAAGACGTCAATTAGATTGATATTTTTATGTTAAAATGGTCAGACTAAATGATATCTTTTGTCCAAAAAAGGTTAAATCAATTGACATGTTTAAAAGAAAATGAATTTGAAAAATACTTTGAAATCAACCATCATTTGAGACTTATTTTGTTTAAATCCCATGGGATAGGTCAAAAGTTCAACGGAAAAGTGTCACAGGATGTACTGAAAATTATAATTTTAAAAGATATGATTATCATGGAAGATTGAGATCGATTATGACATTCCTTTAAGAACTTGTAACTTCTCTTTTTAATGTTATAATTTTATCATAAAAAATAATAATTGATGATACAGTATCAAATTTTTTTTAAGTACCGTAGACTTTTGCTTGTTTAACACATCATAGTATCGAGTAAATATTTAATTCAGCAGTGATACTATATTAACATTATACCAGGTTTTATCACCAACCAATAGAGCCAAAGTGAACCCAATTATTGGAACCCATGGATGGGTAGCTATTGATTTGTATGGGGTCTATTTTCTTATTTATTTACATATTATTAGTTGACATGATACTATATGACAATATTGACAGGATATCACTGTTTCATTAAATATTTGTCATGGTGAGCACAATCAATGAAAGATTGCCACAAAAATAACCGTCGTATTTTTCAGACTCACAAGTTATATTTTTCAAAAAAAAATTGTCAAATAGATTAGTGTCAATCATTCATTAGATATATATAATTTTTTACTACTAATTTATATCATAAGGCACTATCGTATGCTGCGTTAAACTCATACAAAAAATTTTCCGAATTGGAGAATGATTTTACTATTGTGCCTAGATTCATTATTAAAAAGTTTTGATTGATTTTCATTTTATTCGTGCCACAAGTATACTTTATTGTGTTTTCATCATGTCTAAATGTAATTTCACTATTTTAAACCATACGTCTTGAAAACTTTTTAACTTGCTATTACTCTAGATTTACTATATACAAATTGTATTGATCTTAGTAGAAGGCGCATGTGCAAAGATTTGTTTTTAATTGATCTTGGCTTGGGACACAAATTTTTTGACAGTTATTTTTTTAAGTATAATAATTGAAGAAAAAACCTTTTTGACAAAGATGAATGACACTTTATACCTTGAAAGATCTATAAAATTTTACTTTGCATCCTGAAGAATTGTCTTATGACATCCTAATCACATAAACAAACGTAGCATTGTCATTACTTTATTCAAAAAAAATTTTACTTAATCTTTATATTTTGTTAGGGTTCGTTTAGTTAGCAAGAAAAAATGATGAAAAGTGAAAGAGATAAAAAATAAAATAAAATAAAGAAAGTGAACAAAAATATATTTTCATATATATATTTGATTAGCATGAAAAATTTCTAAAAATTTTTTAAAACAGTTTCATTCCATTGTTTGAAAGAACGGAAAATTACAAAAAAAAAAATTTAATACTCCGTTTGGTAAAAAGGATGAAAAGTAAGTGAGATACACTTTCTATCTTTCAAATGTGAAAAGTATGAATGATACATTTTCTTTCTTTTGTGTTTGGTTGGATGGATGGAAAATAAAAATGACAAATTTTTTTTTTAATTTTTTTTTTGTGCTGACTAAAATTAGGGGTGACAATCGAGTTTTGTCGTATCAAATTCGTATTCTGTCATAAAATTATGAGTCTTTTATACTTTTTGTTCGTGTGTCAGGTCATTTTTAAGTTTCTGTCGAGTTATAATTAATTTCGTGTCATAAAATTTGTGTCGAGTTTGAGTTATATCATTGTGTTGAGTAGAAAATTTGCACTGCTAGTTAAGATGAAAAGTATTTTTTTAATTAAAATTTTTAAATTTTTAATTTAATTTTTATTTTTAATTTTTTTAAATAAATAAATATATATATATATATTTTATCATTGTATTTTTATGTGAAATTAATGTATACGTAATATATGTATATATCAAAAGATATATTTATATAATAAAGTAGAGTTGAGTTTGAATTCAGAGACAAAGAAAGGTTCAGATCGTTTTGAAATAAAACATAAACGCATCCAACAGACAACAAACATCGTAATCCTAACATAAAAGACGGTTCAAATTATCACATGAATACTGATCTGACGATCATAATTTAATTTAACTCTAACACTTCTGTTTCTCATATAACTCTCTCTCTTTTATCTATTAGAAGTTTTAAACACACTATCTCATCTCCTCTTTCTCTCTCTCTCTCTCTCTCTATATATATATATATATATATAATTAAGTAGTTAGATGGTTTGTCTTTAACTTTTCGCGGTATAGATCATTTGAGAATTATTAATCTGATGATCCTAATTAAACTTTCATTCATTTTACAACTCTAAGTCTCTCATCTCTGATATAACTCTCTCTCTCACTCTATCTCATATACCTAACTCTCATACGTATATAACTCTCTCTCTGTCTCTTTCTCTCTCTCTATATATATATCATACTCTATCTCTTAACAATATTTGTCTTGACGATTCTAATTGAACTTTTTTACTTAAAAAAATTTCAAATCAATCTAATCATCAATAAAAAATAACAAGTGATACCAATTGCATAAAAAAAATTTGGTACTAAAACTTTTAATTTACTTTCATTTATTTTCATGTGAACAAGAGATTTTTGAGTTTAATAAGTGAAAGTGAGCGATTCTCTTAAAAAAAAGTGGGGGTGAACAATTGGTTTGATTTAAGTATGTGTGGTCGAATTTTGACCAAAATAAAATTTATCAAATAATATAGAAAGAGAGAATACACTATGCTATGAAAAAAATCTGTATTTAAATTTTATGGGTTAAAATACAAATTTTTAAGTTTATATAAAAAAAAAATTATAATTTAAGGTCAATTTCATGTTGGTTTAATCAACTGCAAATAATATTCAACACGAAATGAACCTTAAATTGTAAATTAATATATATATATATTTTTTATCAAAAATTGATATTTAATTTTGTCCAATTTATATTCAACTTTGTTGAATTAATATCAAATTAATTTTTATTGTTATCAAATTAATATTAAAATTTATTTAATCAATTTTTTGGGGTACTAAATTATATCAATTTTTTGGATACTAAATTAAATCTTATTTTATTTTATTAAATTTTAATTTTTTTGGGTACTAAAGTTGGAGAAAGACAATTATAATTTTTTTTTCTTTTTTAGATAAAATCATCACTTTCCATTAGTAATATTGAAGGAATGGAGACAAAGGGGGTCTCTGTGTAATAAATTTTAAACTCCAGAAATCTCCGTGTTCTTTATAAAATATCAGGGGGTGTCCGTAGAATATTGTCAAAACTCAAAACAAGTCCGTATTTTTTACCCTATTTTTTAATTAGATATTAATTTATTATTATTTTATCATAAAAACTTGAATTATTATAATTCTAATAAAAATAGTTATTGGTTAGGAAGATTTATTGGTAGCCAAAAAATAAATGTCTGAGAGTATGTTTCTGTGTATATTTATATGTGGATGATTGAAAATTTGGTAATTAAATTTATAATTTTATTGCGTCATTTGGGGTTGAATGATAATAGTGGTGATAAATTCATGAGTTTTATAAATTAGTAAAATTTGATTGATTTTATTTATCGGTTAAATATTGTGAATTTAATTGCGTTATATTAGTATTTTTTTTTTGCTTGAGATATTTGTTACATGGGGATAGAGTGGATTGGAAATATGGTGATTGTGTTTATAATTATATTCTATTCTTTGATTGAGTGGTGGTAAAGGTAATAAATTCATGAGTCTTATAAATGAGCAAAAATTTATTTATTACTTAAAGATTATAAATTTCAATGAATTATGTTAGTATTTATTTATTTTTAGAGGTATTTATATATATGGTATTGTTTTGAAAAATTTTATATATTTTTACGACAATTCTATTAATATGGAGGATATGATTGACGATATATTTCAAGTTATTTTAAAAGAATAATTAATATGAATATTTTTAAGTCATTTTTTTTAAATTTGGGCAATTGTGTAAAAAAAATTTGTTTATTATATAGTGTCTTCAAACACAGGTAATGACTAGTATATCTATATAATAAAGTAGAGCTGAGTTTGAATCCAGAGACAAAGAGAGGTTCAGATCGTTTTGAGACAAAACATAAATATATCTAACGGACAACGTAATCCTAACATAAAAGACGGTTCAGGTCATCTCATAAATACTGATTTGAGGGTCATAACTGAGTTTAGCTCTAATACTCATATCTCTCATATAACTCTCTCTCTCTCTCTCTCTTTCTATCTATATATATATATATATAAAATAGCTAAATTATTTGTCCTTAACTTTTCGCGGCTTAGATCGTTTTGACCTGATGGTCCTAATTAGACTTTCATTCTTTTTACAACTCTAAGTCTCTCATATAATTCTCTTTATTTATCTATCTATCTTACACACACACACACTCTCTCTCATACTATTATCTTTTTTTTTCTCTTGTATTATTTTTGTTATTAGTTACTCCATAAAACATATGAAACTACATGTCATCCAATTATTTATTCCTTGAAACTAATTCAAAATTTTTATATATCTGACCGTATGTATTTTTTCATTTGCTTCTTAATTTGTAAATAACACTGAATGTAAATAAAAAATAGCATATTCGCTATAAACACCAAATAATATTTAGCATAAAACAAACCTTAGATTGTAAATTAATATATATTTTTATCAAAAATTGACACTTAATTTTCTCCAATTTATATTCAACTTTATCGAATATCAAATTAATATTAAAATTTATTTAATCAATGTTTTGGAGTACTAAATTATATCAATTTTTTGAGTACTAAATCAAATTTTATTTTATTTTACTAAATTTTTAATTTTTTTGGTACTAAATTTGGAGAAGGACAAATGTAAAAATAAAAAAGTTTTTTATGATAAAATTATCAATTTTCGTTTGCAATATTGACGAAAAGGAGACAGAAGGGGTCTTCGTGCAATGAATAACAAACCTCAGGGGATTTTCGTGTTATTTATAAAATATCATGAGGTGTTCGTGTAATATTTCAAAAACTCAGGGAATATCCATGATTTTTAGTTTTTTTTCCCTATTTTTTAATTAAACATTAATATATTATTATTTTACCTTAAAAACTCAAATTATTGTATTTTTAATAAAAGCAATTATTGGTTATAAGGGTTTGTTGGTAACAAAAAAAAATGTGTGTGTGTTTTTTGTGTATATTTACTTGTGGATAATTGAACATTTAGTGATTAAATTTATAATTATATTATGTAATTTGGGGTGGAATGGTGATAATGATGATAAATTCATGAGTTTATAAATGAGCAAAATTTGGTTGATTTTATTTACCATTTAAAGATTGTGAATTTAATTGTATTCTGTTAATTTTTTTTTTGCTTGAGGTATTTATTACATGGAGATAGAGTGGATTAGAAATATGGTAGTTGAGTTGATAATTATATTGTGTTATTGAATGAAGTGGTAGTAGAAGTGATAATTCGTGAGTCTTATAAATGAGTAAATTTTATTTATTTAATTTATTACTTAAAGATTGTAAATTTTAATGGATTATGTTAGTATTTTTTTTTCATATGTATTTGTATATATGACGTTATTTTGGAGATTTTTTATATATTTTTATAACAGTTTCATTAATATGAAGGATATAATCGACAATATATTTTGAGCCATTTAAAAAAAAGAATTTGTATGAATATTTTTAGGTCATTTCTTTTGAATTTAGACAATTGTTTTAAAAAAATTATTTGTTGTATAGTGCCTTCAGGCACGGGTAATGACTAGTATATATAATAAAGTAGCCAAATTTATTTATCTTTAGCTTTTTGTAGCTCAGATCTCTCGACGATTATTAATCCGACGGTCCTCGTGCCAAAAATTTTTAAGACTCCTATATCTTATTTAACTCTCTTTCTCTCTCTATCTCATCTATACTAATAAAATAGAGGTGATTTCAAACTTCCCAAATTTGAAAATCAATCTTCTCAATTAATTAATGATTTTAATTAATAATTAGTGAATTTTAATTAATAATTTTTTTTTGGTATTATAAAGTATATTTAGGCATGACAACTAACTAGGAGGCATAATTTATTAATTTTACAGGTTATTTGGCTTCTACGAGATGAGTGAATGTATTTAATTATTGATATTAGCCTCAGTTTAGTGTTAGTTTAGTTTATAATTTGTATCTTATTCATTTTATATTAGATGTTTTGGATTATTAAATTACAGCAATTGATAAACAATGGTAATAGCAATATTAACGTAATGTGACAAAATTATTGATTTAAGGTAGTGTTTATTTACAGAAAAGTTTGATTATGAGTTGTACACACAAGTTGATATTGTCAATTAGATCATGTTTTCAAGGAGAAGTCTATCGAATTTTTTAAAAAAATTAAAGTTAGTTTATATTAACTACTGAGATATTATGTGTTAAACCAATTATTTTGGTTTGATATTCCCGTATATAGTCATAACTATATGTAATATATTGTTGGTAGTAGTATTGATGAACAATTAGTTTTATGTGTTACACCAATTATTTTGATTTGATATGCCTTTTAATTAATCACAATTTTTTTTTGTTACTCTGTGGCTTCAGGCACTAGCAATTACTAGTAGATAAATAAGATATATCTCAACACAAATAATTAACTTTCCATCCACTTTCCTTTTGATTTTAAAGGGGTTGATTTTGGTGAGTTGAAAGGAAAGTTAATCCATCCCCTTTTTTATCCTTTATATTTTCCTTCATTACTAAGCATGATGTTTTATTTATCTCTCCAACTTTTCATTATTCAAACTTTTCATCTTTCTATTTTTTCATCATACCAAACGGAGCATAATTGTCTAAATTATTCAAATTTTAGTTTAAAGAAAAAAAAATTTATTATTCAAATTTTTAAAAAATTGATTCCTAACTTAATTCAGAGACAAGAATCGACTCGAACCCTAATCTCAAGACCAAATTATGTGGTTAGTCTAATTTGTACAAATTTTTTTTTTAATTATTAACTAATTGAAAATTTTAAGAAAAATAAGGGTAAAATGAGAAGTTTATTATTGAACACAACTTTCATCCTTTTTCTTGTGTTTTTTTGTAAGAAAAAAAGTTAGTTAGATGTGAGAAAATTTAAACATGGAAGAAAATTATTTTTTCTATCATTTTTTATTTCTTGCTAAACAAACACATGAAATTTTTTTAAATTTTTTCTTTCTTACATTTTCTAGCATTATCTTGCAAAACAAACGGACCCTTATATTTCCTACTGTTAGAATGTAAGTTATATGATTATTCGTTGGATTAAAGTTTTTTGGTCTCTTGTTGTATTTTGTGTAATGCTTTATTGTATGGATTTTTGTACGCTATTATTGTCATATTACTTAATTTTAAGTAACCTATATGAGAATTTTGTACTAAATTTTAGGATAAATTGTACTAATGGTTCCTGGGGTTTATATGTCCCCGCACTTTGATCGTTAAAATTTTAATTTCGTTAATTTCAGTCCGAAAGTTCAAACATTGAGCTACTATAGTCTTTAGCACTAATTGCCCATTAAAAAAAAGACACAAAAAATACCGTGTGCATGTCACATGTAACAAGAGATATTTTTGGTATTTTACAACAATTTATGTGTCCAAACACAATTATCCTTTATATATATATTAAACGTCAATTCAACATTAGTTTCTCTCTCACACACGCAGACAATGTTCTTCTCTCTCTCTGTCTCGTGCGTCTTCGACACCCCAACCCAACACATTCATCCCTAAAAAACCCTAGCACACACACACACATCACAAAACCACAAATAGATACCCACATGGATGCACAACATGATTTTTTGAGACCTCCATGGGTAATCAATCACCCTAGAATTTCTTATCAATCAAACCCCACGATTTGAATCAATGAAGAATTAAGATTGAATTGGATATTAGACTTTGAAGTTAATTACTCTCTTTTTTGTATGGGACTTTAGGCGGCTCAGCAGCCCCTAAATTGACACGTGGATTGCCATAGTTGTTACATAACTCAAAAGGCGCCCAGAAGTGGCGCCGAAAAGTAATGGCCCAGCGAACCCGAGTACACGGACTGACATCAACATTTAAGAAGATGTGATAGATTATTTATGAGGACTTGAGTGACTGTGACAAGGCCATTATTGAGCCTCTGCATCCTTAAGACCTAAACCAACAGTCATAATTACAGAGCATTAATGGTCGTTAGCCAACCATATGTCCTCGGGAGTAGGTGTCAGACGTCGATCAAATGGACTTGAATGACCAGGGATAAGGTTATAAATGCTCGGCATGCCCTGAGCAGTCATCCTATCGCCCAAGTGAACTAGTCACGAGAATCTGAGTGGAGAACACTCATTACGCATGGATAAGAGTGCAAATTATTAAATGTTGAGATGAGACTCCAAACCCTTGTACTTATTATTAATCTAGGTATAAATACTCCTCAAAAATATGAACAAAGGTATGCAAAACAAAACTGAGAAAGAGATATACCGTACAAAAACCTCCAAACTTCTACTGACTTAAGTTTCGGAGAAGATAAGTCAGGTGTTAACCCAGCCCCTTTTTTAACCTTTTAGTTATTTTAGATTCATGATCAAGAGGATCGCTACCTCTATTCATTATAGGAAAACTCCCGTGGACTTTCCAATTCTCCGGTTTACTTTCTTGAATCTTGACATTAGCCTTTGAAAATTGGTGGAAAATCGAGATTTTGTGTTTGTATTGTTGTGGTGGAGGTGATACTCATGGGGTTTGGGTGTGTGGATGAAGCTTTGGACTTATAGGTAACAAAAGAAAAGACAAATGTATTACGATTGGGCGATGGTTTTGAGTTCAGAAAGAGATAGGATTCGAATTGTGCACCTATATTGATATGCAAAGTGGTCAGTGTCACACTTAAAGACGTATTTTTTGAAAATGTCACGGGGACAAATAGAAACTTAAAGAACCAAAACGAAATACACTAAAAAAATTTAGGTTCACAACCACCAAACTAGAAGGAACGCCGGTAAATACATTGCAAATTAAAAGGATCAAAATGATCTCTTAAGTGTGGCCAAGTGAGACATCTTCGTTAGTCAAACTTAATTACTATTTTGGATTAAACGAAACTTACACAAATTAAAATTTGAATTAATTAGAGGTTCTCAAAATATAAAATGTCTTATTTTTGTCTCCAATATTTTAATTCTATCATTTTAATTCCTGAAGTAGTGAATATGTTTTTATATGGTCTCTCAAGCAGACAATATCTAAATTACTAATATTTTTTTATCATAAACTTGTTACGTGATACTAAATATGGATAAAAAATAATTTGGAAAGTTCTTGACCAAAATTTATATAATTCTTGACAAAAAAATGTATAATATGATTAGTTGTTGATTAAAATTTGGATAATTCGTGATCAAAATTATGTAATTTGGATAATTCTTTGATAAAAATTTAATCAAGAGTTTATTCAAATTATTTTTTCGTCTAAATTTAAGTATTACGTAGCAAGTTTATAACAAAAAATTATTAGCAATTTGAGCAATATCTATTTGAAGGATCGCATAGAAGTATATTATATCCAATATTTCGTGGATTAAAAGGACATAATTAAATATTAGGAACCAAAATATAACAAATTTATACATTAGGAACCTCAATACAATTAATCCTTAAAATTTTAAGAAACTAAAATAACACAAATAAAAAAATAAAAATCAAATATAATGACAAACAGAAAAGGGTCAACACTCGTTCTAGTACTAAAAACGAAGTTTAGGATTTGGTGCATTAGTGTTGATATCATTGCATTCATGTAAGAACACTTTAAAGCAACACAGAGAAGAACGATCTAAACAACAAATCCACCATTGACACGAATGATCTGCCCATTGACCCACTCACCAGCATCACTAGCCAAAAATCCAACGACCTGAGCAATATCCTCCGGCTCCCCCAATCTCCCCAGAGGACAAGCCTCCACCAACCTCTTAACCATCTCCTCCGTCTTGCCGGCGAAGAACAGCTCCGTCGCCACCGGCCCCGGAGCAACACAATTCGCCGTAATCCCAGTACCCTTCAACTCTTTTGCTACAATCTTCACCATCGTCTCCACCGCCGCTTTCGAGGCTGCGTAAGCCCCATACCCAGGTAACAATGACCCAACAACCGATGTTGTTATCAGAATAATCCTTCCTCCGCCGCCGTGCGCCACCCGATTCGCCGCCTCTCTGCAGCACAGGAACGCTCCTCTGGTGTTGACGGAGAAGGTACTGTCCCAATCTTCAACGGCGGTGTTGGCTATTGATGGGTATTTGGGATCGAGAACTCCGGCACAATTCACGAGGATATGAACTTGGGATTTAAATTCTTCCTCGGCTCGATCGAATAGGGACTTGACGTGATCTGGGTCGGAGACATTAGCTTGAATGGCGATTGCTACGGGATGAGAAGAGGCCTCGCCGGAGGAGTTGAGCTCCGATGCTAAGAGATCAGCTTGGGTGGAGTTGGAAGCATAATTGATCACAATTCTTGCACCAAGTGACCTGAGGTGGACGGCAATAGCACGGCCGATTCCCCGGGAACCGCCGGTGACTATCGCCACCTTGCCGGCGAGTGAAAGGGAAGCGGATGGGTGGTCCTTGGTGGTTTCCCCTGCCATAGTGGAGATTTAGTGAGCAACAGTATGATGAAAAAGAGGGGCTTTTTTTTTTAGTGTGAAGGTTTTATGACAGTATCTTATATTTATAAGGATAGAGCTATGGTTTTTTTTTTTGCCATTAAAAAGGGATGAATGACCAATAGAAAGTAACCTCTCGTCGAGTCATCGTGACAAAGATGTCTAATTTAAATTATAATTATTAATTTAAAAGGATAGTCCGTCGCTACGGTACCACCAAAATCAAATAAAATATCAAGTTATTCCTCTGAATTAAACTATATTTAATAATCATATGAGAGTTAAAGACGACACTAAACATGTACGATTTACTACTAGATCATCAGTTCGCGTGGTTAAAAATGAAATATTTTCATAATGAAATTAAATTATAATGATAGATTTTGCTTTATTTGATTTATAGCTGATTAAAAAAATAATATAATATATAAAAATTGGCACTTATCATATTTTTATTGAATAAAAAAATGGATTAAATCAATCCATTTTTTTAGAGGAAGTGTACATGAGGATTATGGGGAGGTACAGTTGTTTGGAATATTAAAATTTCGGACAATGAACCTTTTGTGATGGGTGGGATGACAGTGTAATTATTGGGAAGTGAAATGTCAAAAGAATCCTTGATTGCCTGGAATGAGGTAGCAAACAAGAGGTCTCAGAGGGGCAATATTGTCTTGGCAGATGGAATGCTGAGGTCAGTGATTACGTTGAAAAAGCAAAGTCAAATTAACGTTCCATTAAAAAGTCAAGTTTGATTGCATAAACAACAAAAGCGAGGAAAAATTTCATTAACACCCACTCCTCATTCCGAATCTTCAGTGCACTCCTTCTGATTTACACCGTTAAATCAAAGACAACCCTTCCCATAGCCAGCCGTTACTAACAATCAGAAAAATGTTGACGTCGAATACTAAATTTTTTATGAAATATCAATTTTACTCTACTTATTTCACATGAAACCCTTGGAGCCTTGTCCCTCTCTCTCTCTCTCTCTCTCTCTCTCTCTCTCTCTCTCTCTCTCTCTCATGCCTCAACAACTCAATCACCTAATTGTAAAAACGTGGCAATGAATTCAAGCCACTGATCCTAGCATAAATCAGGGATGAATAATATGAATTGAAAAAATTTAGTGTTATGAATCGGTGACATCGTAATAAAAAAAAAAAAATCGGCGACACTGTACACTTAAACATAATCGAAACAAAATTTTCAAAATAATTTTAAAAAAAAAATTAAAAAAAATTGGTAACATAGTACGCTTAAACATAATACAAAGAAAAAATTCAAAATAATTTTTTTTTTTAAAAAAAAAAAAAAACGGGTAACACCGTACACTTAAATATAATACAAAAAAAAATTTAAAATAATATTTTTAGAATTTTTTTAAAAAAAAAAAAAAAACCAGTGACATCGTTCGCTTAAACATAATATAAGAAAAAAAATTCAAAATAATTTTTTTTTAAAAAAAATGGTAACACCGTACGCTTAAACATAATACAAGGAAAAGATTTAATTTTTTTTTAAAAAAAAAATCAGTAATACTGTACACTTAAACATAATACAAAGAAAAAATTTAAAATAATTTTTTTAGAAAATTTTTTTAAAACAAAATTTGTGACATTATACGCTTAAACATAATATAAGGAAAAAATTCAAAATAATTTTTTTTCAAAAAACGGTGACACCATACGCTTAAACATAATATAAGAAAAAAATTCAAAATAATTTTTAAAAAAAAAACGGTAGCACCATATGCTTAAACATAATATAAGGAAAAAAATTCAAAATAATTTTTTTAGAATTTTTCTTTTAAAAAAATTGGTGACATCGTACGTTTAAAAATAATACAAGAGAAAAATAATTCAAAATCATTTTTTAAAAAAAATTTTAAAAAAAATCAATGACACCGTACACTTAAACTATATAATATTTATATTTAGTTTAATGGTACTGCACATAACACTTGGAAATAGGAATATATATTTATATATAATTTAGTGAAAAATAATTGGTGAATATGTAATTCTTTACAAAATTTATGGGTAAAATGGTAAAACGTCTATTTTTGTCATGTCTATTAGCCAACCAACACTGATAAGGGAGGTCAGTGAAATTTCAGAAAAGACAATGATTGTCGTTGAAGATAGACCTATTTAGAGGGAGTGTTGATGAAATTTTCCCTAAAAGCAATGGTACAAAATTTAAATAAAATACAAAAAATTATAATTTAAATGAATATTATTTTTTAGATAAATAAGTCTCATCAATTTTTTCAATGTAACTCACTAATCCCACACTTATTTAAAAGATAATATGTATTTAGATTTTAATTTTTGAATTTTATTTGAATTATGTAATATTTTTCCAAACAATAATAACAAAACTTGTATTTGGTAATTTTTGTATATAGATAGGATACTCCATATATTCGTCAGGAACAATGTCCCTTGACACTAGACAATTATCTACATGAAATTTTATCGCACTTACATCGAGGTCGAAGTTAAGATCTCATTGCGTGCTCTGGACTTTAAAGAGTGAATTAAACTCCACCGAATTACCATAATTGCGAAAACTCAAACCTAAACAAGGAACAAAAAAAATTGAGTCCTTACCAAATAAACCAACCGCTTGATAGTATTAATTCGAATTCATTTAGTATTAGAACTCACTATTAATCTAAGAATTAAAAGGCATCAAGTATTCAAATTTAGTCCCAATTCAATTACTTTTGCGTAATTGTCAATGTCTTTACAAATGACAAACTACAATTTGTATTTGTAAACTATATAATCTATAATATAAAATAGGACAAGCTTCAATAAATTCATCCGACGATCTCAAATAGACTCATCTAACGATCACCAGCATCCCTCTTAAAATCATTCACATTGAATTTTACCTTCCTCTCCTCACTCTTCACTCTCTTTATCTGGGATTGCAACTTGTTGATTTACGTTACACTGTGTCTTCAGAGACATATTACCTCTAATATCATTATATTTTAAGGTCAGTTAATATAAAATTACGTAATTCAGAAGACCGAATGATAAAATTTGGATAAATTTGAAACTTATACTTAGGTGGAGGTGTAACGTGAAAAACATGAATGTTTGAGGGAACAGAGGCATAATTGAAGGTTGAAACTATAATTTCCTTCTTTATTGATTTTAGAAAAGAACCCCTCTCTAATGCATTTTCTTTGAGGACTATCCCTGCAGCAGTACATTGCAACATAGCCATGAAGACAGTGCTAGCATTGCCCTTCTTTTTTTCTTTTACCAAATGAGAGGAGGAAGAGGAAGAATTCACTTGTAGATACAATTTACTCTCATACTTACAAACCTTTGTAGGCTTCTCAATCCTCACCAAAGCATGCATTATCCATCAATAACGATGCTGAAGTATACATGTACGGGCGCCCAACATGAACATCGTGTGCACTAGCCTCCAAGATACGCCTGAAAAATGAAATGCAGTGGGGACGATAATCAAGAAAAACTGAAAAGTTGTGATAAAAAAAAGTTTCATGTTCATGGTAAACACAATGAACAGGCAGTGATGTGCACAACTCAATCAAACATTCAACATCAGGAATTTACTTACGCAAAAGCAACCAAATCTAATCCATAGATTCTGAAGCCAATAGATACAGCCAAAAAGTAAACCCAGATGAGAGGCAGATGAACAGTGAGAGAAGGCTGAAAACCAACTTAGACTGATATTAGCAACAATAATTGGTTCCAAAATTGAAGAATGAGTGGAAGTGAAAAATCTTCTGCGAAAGTAGGTGTGCCAAGATCAAAGAATGTGTTGTAAAGTGCAGACCACTCCAGATAGGAATTCTGGACTCTTGAGAATGCAAACAGTCCATCTGAGACAAAGACAAAAAACCATGTGTCTATCAGAAGTGTCTTAACAGTAACTACCAAAGAAAGTAAGTGAGGATGCAGGCTTGTTTGGACCAATGATGCCGCGATGGAAGAGAAGATTTACACAGGGTTGTTGAAACGCCAGATGGATATCTGTCAGAGATGAAGAACTACATCTCGCCAAGCACAGCATTATTCATAAGCCAGCCTATGTGGCATCTCAAGCGACAGTAATGATTGCCTATCAGCTAAAGTAAATAAACGCAATTCATAAAATGATGGGACAAGGTTTTGTTGAGTTGAGTAGAGTTGATTTGAGTTGTGTGCAAAGGTATCAATTATGCATCTGAACTAGGAGCTCAGTGTGAACCGCATTGGCAAATAACTTAATCGTCCCTTCAGAAGGATTATATTGATGTAAGCTGACAGACAAGATTTACCAAATCTGAAGGCCTAAAATAACCACAGGATATAAAAACCATGGTTTTTGCATAGATATGTAATCCTCCAAAAGGAATGGATTGATTTTGAGGACTTCAAAATTTGGCTCAAAAAGAATTTAGGTTAAAATACACAAGTGATCCTGGAGTTATGCACTCAGTGGTTCTTCAACTTTTAACCGTGACACTGGTTCTTAAAGTTTTCAATGTTTAAATGGTCTTTTTGATTACTTTCATCAAAATGATTTAATGGAACTAGATTTTTGTGAAAACCATCACCAAATGACAGTATCACAATTAGTAGGGGGACCAAAGTGAGATTGAGCTAATACTTCAAGGAGTACAAATGTATTTTACCCACGATTTTATTGGAGCGGAAAAAAGGCTCAAAAACGACAAATCAAAAGGTGGGACTAAAATCACAATTCTGTTAATCATTGAAGTTAATGTTAGTTATCGTTCAATTCTAGAGAAACTGGTGAAATTTGCAATTCTAATGAGTTCAGCAGAAATTCTTACATGGAATTAGCAGGTATGCATGCTTGTTTGCCTCAAGCCCCTCAACGTTATATTTAATGTGTATATGTAGGACTCCATAGTTGAGAGAGGTCTGATTGCAACCTGCAAGTGACATCTGAGAGTCAAAATGACTGGTTGTGGAGAGAGGGAATGTTAAGAGGTGAAACGAGAGAAGTATACCCCAACATGACAAGTAAAAATCTAAGCCTGAGAGAGAGGACATCTGACGGCTTACCTGTTCAAATCTCTGAAAGAAAAGGGGCAAGTCCAGGCAAAGCAATCCTCACAGAAAGAAGCGACTTCCTGCCTACAATGCATCAAAGCAGTACATAATCTTTGAAGCACCATGTTTGGCACAAATATATTATGTAGGCAGGGGTATTGAAGAACACTCCGCATTGTTTGTGCCTTCACCTGTAAAGAAGATAAAATTAGCAAAAGAACCAATTTCCAGTGAAATACAGTCTATGAGTGAAAAGGACAGACAGACTGGAAGTGTTTTGCCATATGGGAAACAAACAAACTGGAGCGAAAAGGAATATAAACGAAATGGTCTTTAGAAAGAAAAAAAATCACAATACCCAGTCCATTTATATCTATCCAAAAGCACAATAGAAAAGCATCAGGGAAGACCAAAGGAATTACCACACATAGTTGCAGAAATGTCTAGACTTCAGGGCGGAGATCGCAAACATCCTTGTTGACAAAGATGTGTTTTTGAGTCCTTCGGCACCCTCATCAACCCACTTTTTCTGCCTGTTCAAGTTACCAGTAGTCTTTACACGAACAGATACCATCTTCAAAATGATGGAAGCGGTATGCATCTCGTACTACAATAGCTCGATTTGAGACCTTTGATACATACTTTATCCAACTATGGCAATCATTGCAAACACGAAGATTTTTAATCACACGCAGGGGTACTGTAGTAGACAAGCTTAAGAGCCCAAACACAATAGCCAGCTTTTCACTGTGAACATATGCTGTGGGGTCCTTCTGCCCCTGCTCCATTTCATTCCAAAGGTTATAACGATCTTGAACATAACCCATTGCAGCCGCCCTTTGGTTAAGATCCTCTAAAAATTCATAGATCTTATCCACTAATGGATGACGTCTGTCACCAACAAAGAATGAATGAATTGAATTCTTAGCCTCAATCCAGCTACAACCAGGCTCTTTCTTTACACTTCTGTCTTTCATCAATTGCCTTACCTGATCCCTATAACCCCATTTTCCAGCAACTGCATACATATTTGACAGAAGAACATATGTTGCCGAGTCTTCTGGTTCTAGTTCTAGTAGATGACGGGCGGCCAACTCTCCAATTTTCGCATTCTTATGCACCGTGCAAGCACTCAAGAGGGTCCTCCAGACCATTGCATCTGCTTCAATAGGCATTTTCTCTATAAATTCTTTTGCACGGTACAAAAGACCTGCCCGACCAAGAATATCTACAGCACAAACATAATGTTCTGGTTTTGGTACTAGGCCATGCTCTTGGCTCATGGAGTTGAAGTAGTTGAGTCCCTCATCTACCAAGCCCACATGGCTACAGGCTGATAAAACACCAACATAAGTGACATGGTTTGGCATCAAGCCAAGCTGTTTCATTCCCTCAAAGAGTTTTATTGCTTCACCACCACAACCATGTTGAGAATAGCCTGTTATCATGGCATTCCATGATACTTCATTTTTCTCAGGCATTTCAAGAAACTCTCTCTTCGCATCATCAAGGCACCCACACTTTGCATACAATGTTATTAAAACATTGGAAGCCTCAGTTTCTACATTGTATCCTGTTTTTATTATCCTAGCATGAATTTGCTGCCCTTGTTTTATATTTGCTATAGTGGCAGCTGCACTAACTGCAGACCCAAATGTGAACATATTAACTTCTATTTCAGCTTGATTCATCTGAGAGAAAACCTGCAATGCTTCCTCACAGTGCCCACTCTGTGCAAATCCTGATATCAATCCGTTCCATGAAATATTATCTTTCGCATCAATATTGTCAAATGCTAAATACGCATCTTGTATTCTACCACATCTAGCATAGAGGGTGACAAGAGCATTTCCAATTGAAAGATCCATAGAGTAACCAGACACAGTTGATTGAGCATGAATTTGTCGTCCTGGATTCAGTGCTTGAATTCCAGCACATGCACTGATTGCACTTGAAAATCCAATGTTATCTGACCGGATCCTTCGGTCTTGCATTTCTTCAAAAAGCTTAAGAGCTTGAACAAACATATCATGTTGAGCATATCCAGCAATCATAGCAGTCCAAGATACAACATCTTCCTCATCGAGCCGTCTGAGAATTCTCAAAGCAGTATCTAATTTTCCATGCTTAGAGTACATATCTATAAGCACACTACAAACATACACATTTGGCTGAAAGCCAGTTTTTATGACTTGGGTATGTATTTGCTCTCCTAGATCCAGAGCTCCCAGGGAAGTACAAGTTCTCAATATACTGGGGTATGTGTACTGATTAGGGGTCAGGCCTTCAATCTGCATCTGCGAAAATATCCAAAACGACTCATTCAGGTCACCCATCTGCCCATAAGCCACTAGCATTACATTCCACAGAACAACATTTTCTGTCTGAGTTGTGAGGAAGAATTCATGAGCAGTTTCAACGTCAGAACATTTCACATAAAGGTCAAGCAGAGAACCTTCAATAATTATATCTGAAGTCATTCCTGCCTTTATTGCATAGGTGTGGAGTTGCCTTCCCTTCTGAAGAGCCCCAACTAAGGCACAGGCGCTCAATAGGCTTGCGACTGTAACACAGTCAGGTTTCAAAGAATCAAGTTGCATTTTCTCAAATAACTTAAGAGATCTCTCGCTCAATCCATGTTGAGCAAGCCCTGAGATGAGTGAATTATACGAAACTCTATCTCTATGCTGCATTTTGCTGAAAATTTGTTCAGCACATAACAAGTTCCCATATCGACTATACAAAGTGACAAGAGCATTACACACAAAAATTTCAGATGAAAATCCCCACTTATAAATAAGGGCATGAAGCTGCTCACCCAGCTCGAACCACCCTAACTTGGTACTAGCACTTATGATACTTGAGAAAATATAAGGGGTTGGGATAATTCCTGATTTATGCATCTCACAAAATAGGAGGATGCCTTCTTCTTCATGTCCATTTTGTGACAAACCAGATATCATAGCAACCCAAGAAACACTATCCCTCGAGGACAAACTCTCAAAAACCTTTTTAGCAGAATCTAAAAACCCATTCTTTGAGTACAAATCAATTAGAGGATTGCAAACAAGGGGATTTTCACCAAAACCATGACGAATAACCTTAGCATGAATATGTTCCACATAGCCAAAAGCAACTTTTCCTCCACTGGATGACCGTAAAACACTTGAGAATGTACTCTCATCCGGACAAACATTTTCTGCCAGCATTCGTGAAAAGAGATTCAATACTCGACTAGTAGAATTCTTTTTTACAAAACCTGACAATAAGTTATTCCAGGAATACAAAGTTCTATCGGGCAATTTGTCAAAAAGCTTGACTGCATCATCTAAGTCACCCCAAGCAACATACACATCAATAAGCCGGCAAGAAATGACATTATATTCATCAAAACCGGATTTCAATATCTTCCCATGAAGCTTCTTAGCATCTGTTAAAGACCCAGACTTGACATATCCATCTAGAAGCCAAAGGTAAGTCTGATGATTAGCCTGAATTTCACGACGTCCCAATAAATCATGTCCATTTGCCCTGGTCGTGTCTATTGAATCTCTTTCATTTTCTTCAGCTGGGAATTCACCAAAAACTTGGGAAGTCGCGGTATTACTGAAAGCAGCTAGATTTAAGCTACCCACACTATCAAAAAAATACTGCAATATCCCCAAAAAGTTAAGGAAAAAGAAGAAGAAGAAAGAATACATAAATATTAAGAGCTTTTGTATATGAATAGAGAAAGTAAATGGGTTTAACATAAAAAAGAATTACCTTTGGGAACTTTGAAGAAGATTTACGCGGGAAGTGATGAAACAGAGAATAAGAGACGGACCCACAAAGGGAAATTGAAATTGGATTCGGAATCATGAATCCTTGGATTGGAGTCATCATCAATGAATGCCTAAAAAGAGTTTAGAGCTCTATACCATAAAAAGAGTTTAGAGCTCTATACCCTCAGCTTACTCTGTTATTTCATGGCAACCTGGCATTCCAACCACCACTAACATATACCATTATCGTTATGCATCTCTCTCTCCCTCTCTCTCTCAGATGCACACGCTCGCGCGCACACACTCAGAGAAAGAACAGAGTTACGCAAGTGCAGTGTATCAGAAAATGTGTGTATGTGTGTGTGTCCGCGCAAGCGCGCGTGGAGACGATCGAAAAGTTTGGGAAGAGCCTTGGGGTTCACAACGGTCGATTAGCGGGGTAGGGGTAGTGGTTAAAAAATAAGTGATGGTTGAATGATGCTTTGCACCCAAAAGCTTTTCAAATTCTTAATACATACCCTAAAAGATTATAATTTTTATTTTACACTCTCAATTAAATACACAAATAGTAATATAATAAAAAATCACAGGTCCATTACTATTTGTGTATTTAATAGTAACGTAGTAAAAAATCATAGGTCCAGCAACGGCCGTTTGGTCCAATAGTATCTCTTATTTTGTTGCGAACCTCAATTACTTAGACAAATTGTATTCAAATTTTTAATGTGGGTTCAAATTCTTACCAAAACTTAAGTCTTGATTTAATTGGTATATGAGTTGAAGGATCAATTCGTCCACCTGAGATTTGTCATTGGTTCTACTTTGACTCATAAACCTGAACAACTAAGCCACCTCTATCTCGTAGAGGACAGGACAAGGATTTCCTTCATCAACCAAAAAAAATAAAAAATCACATGTCCATTGTTTTCTTCAATAATTATTTTATAGTTTTTATATTTTCTATTTCTATACATATATTTCTCATGTGTATGTATTTTATATGAAAATTTTATCAAAGCAGATCACGTTACTACTTTACTTTTTTGTAATAATTTTTATATTTTTCTATGTCTATATGTGTATTACTCATGTTGGGATTACATGAAAAATTTGTACTTAATTTTATGAAAGAGATTACGTTACTATTTTTTAATTTGATTGAGAATACAATCAAAATATTTTAATTTTTTAAGATATGAATTAAAAATTTAAAGATGTTTTAAGGTTCAAATTGTTATTTACCTAATTATAAGGACAGTGACAGGAAATTTTAAAAAGCCAAAAAGGAAACGACGTCGTTTTAACATATTTCTCCTTTGTTTTCCCCTGAAATCACCCTTCTTTGTGAACCAACCAAACCCTAGAAGACAAAACCTCCTACTGTAGTAGCCATGGCGATCGCTAGGACTGGAGTATTCGTCGACGACTATTTGGAGTGTGAGTCTCTTCATGCAGCCCCGTCAATTTCTAGCTATTGTTATTTCTAGTGGAGAATTCTCTTCTCGAAGTATAAATTTTTTTTTATATCGGTGCTGAATTTGAATTTGAATTTGTGTTAGATGCAAACACATTGCCCGCAGAGCTCCAGAGGCTTCTCAATACCATTAGAGAACTCGACGAGCGTTCTCAATGTACCCTCCTTTTCCATTCCAAACACCCATTAGTCTCTTACCCAATAATGTGTTCTTTGTTATTTGGTATAAATGCATTTTCAATAAGTGTGTATATGTTTTGATTTTTGGTTTATTGAATTACAATATATAATCTTTTATTGGAAGCGATGATAAATCAAACAAGGCAGCAGACCAAGTACTGCTTGGGATTAGCTTCTCAGAGCTCAAAGAAAGGGAATAATGAAGATGATGAGGCATTTGAAGGGATGAGAAAAGAGGTTGAGGCAAACCAGGATAATGCATTAAGTCTCTGCACTGAGAAAGTTTTATTGGCACGCCAAGCCTATGACTTGGTAAGCTACTATAATTGTTAGGCCTTCAAAATGTTGTCAAGTCCCAAGGTAAATTGGGTCAGCTTATGCTTTGTGTATTGATGGTTTCTTAACAACTGCAGCTTGTTCAACAATTTGTGGTTCTACAATACATTTTCAACTAGTTTACTTCTTGTTGAACCGAGTTATTGGAATTTTCTTTAGAGCTGCTAAAGAAAGATATCCATTACATCATTTAGATGCATGAAAAATGTCGAGCTCATTGAAAATGATGCATACAAGAAATTGCATTGACTATGAAAGGATATAAGGAGAATGAACAAAAAATCATCATTCCTCTGATGCCAATCCGCTTGAGTTCCATTTTCCTACCCTCCCATAGCCATGCCATCGTTAGAAGATGAGTTTTACATACTTGGGATGCTTGCAGTGTGGAGATTTGCACAGTTTTCTTTATAGGAGTTGCACATTATTGGACCTCGTAATACCTTTAAGTTAGCATTTCTGAAATGTGAAGTCTTAGCCTCCAGAAACTGCACTTGTGCTTTTACTCCTCTACCACTTTTTGCTCGTAATGCCAGTGGTTGTTAAAAGACACTATGGGATTGAGTTTTGTTGTTAAGGTCCCAATTCAAAGCATGAAACCCACAACACTTTTATATACATGCATTTACACGTTTTCTCACAAGTGGGGTGGTAGCCTTGTTGGCTTATTTATGGTGAGTAGTTGTAAATTAATTACAAAAGATAAAATATCACGATGGCTATTAAGTCTGAAAAGTAACTGGAAAGTTGATAAAACCCATTAGCAATTAAACGGGTTTTGTGTTTAACCTTGCATACCTATGTGTTTGCAAAACGTTCATCATGGGAACCTATTTGATTAAGGACCAAGTCCCACATTTTTGTAGAGCATTGAATTCAATGCTCATTGCACACCACCATTCTACTTGTTTAATGACTTGAGTAACAGTTCAACTTGTTCAACATTACAAAACATTGGTAGTACATACTTGTGATTTGGTACTAGAATACCATCTTTCCCATGAGTAGTCATGATATGAGAGGATGACATTGTAGGTTGAGTTGAAGTACGTATGTGGATCATATTTTTTATTTTTGTTACTCTTTATATTGTTTGTCTTTTTGATGAAAGATGGCAATCAATCGTGGGGTGGACTACTTGTCTACCTATGATTGGTTTATATTTTTTCTTTTTTTTATTAATAAAATTGTTGTTTCTTATTGAAAAAAAGAGTTGAAGTAGGTATGAAAGGTTTTTTTTTTTTGATAAGGATCATCATTCCATTAATTAGAAGAAAACAATACAAAATATGATAAAAGGTGGACACTAAGTCGGTATGAAAAGTGGATCAAGGTTTTTAAGGGAACTGGGAATGGAAGGTGGTGTGGTGATTGTCTTTCATCAATTATTGTTAAGAGACATTCAACCCACAAATCATGCTAGAAATCTTTGTCACCGTGATACTTTATCTTTTGTAATTAATAGACAACCACTCATCGTAAATAGGTCAAGAAGGCAATCACGTCACCTGGGAGAAAATATGTAAATGCCTGTATATAAAGGTTTTGTGGGGGTTCATCCTTTGAATTGATCATTGGCAACAAAACTTAATTCCATGATTGCTTTTACTATGTACGTACTTAACTAGGCTAAATGATCTAACAATAATACATGAAAGACAATCAAGGTGACTTGATCACACACAAAGATTTGGATGGACTAATAGTTGTCATTAGCCCAATTAATTCGATAATGACTGTCCAATGGGGGGAGTTTGTTTCATTTTAATATCAATGGCAGTTCTTTAATGAGCCCGCATAGGTGTAGGCTGTTGTTGAATTGCTATAAGGTTATAGAATTAAGAGTAAGTCTATGGTACCAAAAAATACGACAATATCTCTCTCTTTCTCACACACACACACACACTCACTCACTCACTCAACTCCACACAACAAAGCCTTGTTCCAACATTTTTGGCGTCGGATAAATGAATCATGTTTCGTCATTGTGCCCTATTAAAGGTCAAATTTTTTGTTAAACCATAAGTAATCATATCTCTCTGCATATGTTAATAGTTAAATATATATTTCACTATGGAGGTGCTCAATGACATCTTAGGAGAAGGTTATTCTGTTATTCTGCTGGAAATTATAGTGTGTGCACCTAACCTTTACATAACTGAAGAGATGTGGTAGGAGATAATCATTCTAGGCATGGGTACTGCAGCATTACCATTATATAATAATGGAGTAAAGTGCACATGCTGAATTACTAATGCGGATGTAAGCCTTGACTCCAATTGCCATGGAAGTTAGCCGTGGAAGTTCAAATGTTCAATTGCCATGGAGTCTAACACAGTTACAGCAAGGTTCCAACTTGGTCAACAAACATCTCAGATCCCAAAGGAAATAGTCCACATTTGGTCCATTGTATCCCTTGCAGGGACTGGATTTATTACTGTTATTTCCTTTTTCATTTTCACCACAAAATGGTTACAGTTTTAATTAATTGTTCTTCCCATCATGAAATCATAGTTGGTTCCACTACAAAATACTGATCTTTTTGCTGCTTTCCAAATTCTTTTGCGAAATGCAGAGTGGAACTTGTGATGGTTGTTTTGCTTGTTATCAAATTTCTTTCACCACTGTCTGTTCCTTTTGCTGGCTATCATATTCTTTTGGCAGCAATCCACAGAAGAACACACCAATGGGATATGATGCTACATCCAGTATCTATTTTATCTGTGGATGAGTTAATGCCATATTGGGCAGATTCTGTATATACTTTAATTTCCTGAGGGCAATATCTCTCTTTTTTTTTTTTCATATGTTTTTTCCAGATAGATAGCCATATAAAACGTCTTGATGAGGATTTGAACAACTTTGCAGAAGATCTAAAGCAAGGTGCAGCAACTGTTTCCTTGGTTGTCTGTTTTTGTTTTATGTATATAATATCTTTTTACAGTTTTTGAAACTATATTTTGACTGCAAGCAATAAAGCTCTGAAAGTAGTTTTAGAGTTGCAGTTTACCACATCATTAGAAGTTTTTCTGACACACCTTAAAGTTCTTATTAGCTTACATAATGCCATTCAACATCGGGAATATCATGTGGTACTGCCATATTACAATGACTCATTTTCTATCATACTGGACCATCATATTAGTTGACTGCTAATTCCACCAAGGGTACAATTGTGTGAATACGAAGTGTTCATTGTTGCCCTAATTGCCCATATGAATTTAGTGGCTGTAGTTATGAGCTTACGTGCTCTATGTGTGTTGTTTCTTCCTTTTACCAAAATTTTGCAGAGGGAAAATTAGCACCAGATGAACCTTCGATTCTTCCCCCATTACCTTTAGTCCCTAAAAATGAAAAACGACGACCACCCTATGGAACCCCTCAATCAAAGAGACTTGATTACAGGGAGAGAGATTGGGATCGGGAGCGTGATAGAGATTTTGAACTCATGCCTCCTCCAAGTGCCTTTAAAAAGGATTTTTCTGTTCCGGCTGATCTTGATCAACCCATTGATCCAAACGAGCCTACCTACTGTGTCTGTCATCAGGTTCTGTCTTCTGTTCCACTGCTTTCCCATTTCCATGTTTTTTGTCAACTCACTCCTTTTGAAGATCCAATTTTACTGTTATGTTTTGTAAATCTTTTTGGGTAATGTTATGTTTTGTATTTCATCTGATTTTCCAGGTATCTTTCGGAGATATGATTGCATGTGACAATGAAAATGTAAGTAGCCCCTAACCCATTCTATACATGGTTCTCTTTGTTCTTCTTTGCATCTTTGGATTTTTTTCTCAACTATTGAATTTGGATTAAATGAGAGATTTATGAATGCTTTAGGCAAAGGGAAGGTCAAGGCTGCACAATTGTTGAATTGTTTGTTTAATTCACGAAATGAATCAATACTTGGATGTGACCAAAAGCATGGGAAATGGAACAATGTAAACACTTCGATTGTGAGGTGAAGAACTAAATTATTTGGACATACAGGTGATGGCTTACCAATCTGGGAAGGGCTCAAATTACACTCTGTGTAAAACATTGTTTAGTTTACACCCTACTAATCTGATCCCCCCCCCAAAAAAAAGCACCCTACTGAATTTCATGTGGGAACTATATTTCTCCAACCCCACCATTGGTTTAACGACTTATTTCAGACACATCGTGAGTGCCCAATATCGCATGGGTCTGACACCTTTAGCCGTAAGATTCAATGCGTCCAACAAATAAGTGAAAATTAACTCCAGTTTAAGGCATTACTGATGGGGTAGTTAATGACCTTCAATTAAACCCAAATTTAGCATCCATGAGAACAACATAAAATATCCAATGGTAGGTTCGCAAAAATATCCAAATATTCAATGGTAAGTTAGCAAAAATATTAGTACCACTTAAAAAAATTTGCGGCGTTGACTTAAAATTGTTTTACACCATGTATTAGTTGATTGTATTCCTAACAATCCTGATTGGCGACAGAGGCAACCACTTCTTTGTGTAACTGGAGTCTTCCTAGAATTCCCATATTACTTATTCTCATTCGAAGAATAGGATGGTAAAATAGTAGTATAAACGTTTCAAATTGTACCAAATCATCCACCACAGTGTCTACAGTTGGGACAAGACGACGTTGAGTTGGTTGACTTGATCTATTACAGAATGAGTATATAGAGTTGGGGGAGGAAATGTGCAATAAAAATTGTGTACATGTTGCTGACTACCCATGGTTTTCCTTCCCCCCTCCTGTTCTACTCTCTTTAAATTATCATAGAAATTGTACAAAAATTGATGGACATGGAATGGGTTATCCTAGTTGTTTGAAAGTATAGCTTATAAGTTTTTTTGTTGACATCAACCTGCAAACGTCGAGAAGCTCGATACATGGTATGAGGAATATTTGTCATCCCAGTACCTGTTTTCTATTATGTCATCTAAAGTAGTCCAGAGCTAATATTCTAGTAGTTCGGGGATCTTCCTTCAAGCACGCCTTGTGACGAACAGGGAGACAGGTTCTGAATTGGTTCTACGTACTTATTCTCTCTCTTTATTTGGCAGTAAGTTGAGTATTGTGAAAACCTCTTGGAGACATTGCTATCTCTTCAAAACTTTTGTTGGAGAGCAAATGCTAGGTATGTGAATCAGAAATCAGGTGTTAGGCTTGTTTCCGGAAATTGAAAAAGGGACTGTGAGCACTTGTTACTGGTCTAGTCATCATGAAGATTCTGTCAATATAGAAAAACTAATACTTGTTACGACAGTAGAAAGTATTGTTACATTTGCAACACTCAAAATATGATGCGCTCTCTGTTTTGTATCGTGGGATGTCACAATTCATAAAAAAACATCAAAGCATCAGAGCTGAGCATCTATCATGGGATGTCATGGCAATTGATCTTTATCATCTATTCTTACTGATTACTTCATGTTCAGTTACTTTATGAATCATCTGCGATTGTTTTCTCCTTTACAGTGCCAAGGAGGTGAATGGTTCCATTATGCATGTGTTGGGCTCACACCAGAGACAAGATTTAAAGGAAAGTGGTATTGTCCAACCTGCAGACAACTGCCACATTGAAACTGTGTGCAAGTATCTAACTGCTTATGCAAACTACCTAAGTACTGCTGTATGTATTGGTTCACAGAAAGCAAATGCTGGAAAAAGTTGGTGTTTATTCTTGAGATGAGTCTTGCCAATACTATCAATTTGCCTATGTGTCAGATGCTGAAATGGTAACCCTTCATTTCAGTGATTGTTGGTATGGTTGAAAGTTTTTTTTTTCATTTTTTTCCCCTGCACAGAAGCTTGTTGAAGAAAGAAGGCAGTCTATGTTTTTGCCTTGGTAACTTAGCATTCAACTCTGTATACTATTGACAAAAAAAACTAAGTACCAGATACGTATAATCAGTTCTTATATGATGTGTATTAGTTGATCGGTGACTCTAATTTTTTTTTTTTTTTAACTTTTAGAGTGATTGGGTAGCATTCAGACAAGGGATATTGTTGGTCCTTCTGCTGTCATCAACCCAAATGATAATGAGCCCCAAAAAGAGTGGGAAACAAAACGTATCCAGCCTGCTAGTATTGTTCTTTAAGCTTAGATTGAAAGCAATTGTGATGAGAGTCGGCTCGAGTTTGTTCATTGGGTGTCTTATATCAAATTAAGTTTTTTACTCAAATATTAATTCAAATTTAAATAAATATTTGAGTCGAAATTGGAGATGGCCTTAGTTCATGATTTTCAACATCGATTCAAATTTTTACTTAAATTTGAATAAAAAATTTAATTTGATATAATAGGTTTCAATGGATAAACTCGAACTTAAAAGAGGACAAACTCAAATTTAAAAAATAATAAATTTAAATTTAAAAGATGGTAAAATATAATTATTAAATTTTTATAAAAAAATGACATATGATCATTGATGATTTGAATAAAAATTTAATTTTTTTTTAATTTTAGTAAAATTTTGAGTATCTCTTAATTTAGTATGAATTTAAATTAGGGATTCTTTTATTCAAATTTAAATTTGGATAAAAAAAAATGTAAGTAGTGCAAAAGTGACAAATCTCAATGATCTTGGGGGTGATATACCCTTTATTATTAATTCCTAAAAAAAAAAGGAAATTCCTTTTTAGCACAGGGGCAAAATCGTCCAAGCAATAAGACATTACGTTAGGAAGGGATGGCGGTGGTATTTAAGACAAAGATTTTGGAAGCCTACTATCACACATGTCATAGACACAGAAGAATAAGGTAATTTAATCGGACAGCTCATGGCATTGAAACGAAGAACACGACACTCCAAAAACCGGCCAAAAAAAATTAGAAAGTTTCTCATTCAATTCGTTTTTTTTTTTTGGTCTTTCAATTCAAGAAACCCAATGACATGTCTTTTCCCCTTGTTACCCTTTATCACTTAGATTTTCATCGTACTGTATGTGTAAGAATCTGTACATAACAAAACAAACCCCTGCACAGTATCAGTACTCATCAGCAAGACGATACACAGAGAGGTATCATTAACGCAAAGGTATGACTATTGTTTTGTCAAAGCTTGATTTTTTTTTTCTTATAATCTTGGATACCCATTTGTTTTACTGAAGTTTTAAGTTCTTGTTTGTAAGCCTCTGTGTGTGTGTGTGTGTGAATTTCACTATGTTCTCAGATTAGAGAATTATTTTTGATTTCTGTGCCAAGAAACTAAAAATGTTTCCTAGTACCCTAAAACATGGAGGCCGCTGTTCTATGTTTCAGTATATGATATACCCACAAAGTGATAGTGTTGAATGCATGCGAGTTCTTAGTTCTGCTGTAATCAATTCCGTTGCAGAGACATTAAGTTTTTCTCCATAACACTTTAAGTCAAGTTGGTTTCAGGTAATAATAAGTAAAAAATTAAAATTTTGTTGTTGAATACATAAAACCAGTCATTGGTTAGCTTCAATGATTTTTAATTTGGTAGGGTACATATGGAGGCCCAAGTTATGAACTATCACAAAAACCGATCTTTGAGGTAGTTTTCCTTTCAAAGAATGGGTGAATCAAAAAGTTAGAATGCTTGTTAGTCCTTGGGCTGGGTTACCAAATTAGTATACTACCATATGGGGGTTTTGTGAATTTTGGTTTGTGTGTGTGTTTTTTTTTTTTTTTTTTTTTGGGGGTGGGGGGACAGAACATAAGTTTATTATCCTCACTTTACGGCTGTTGGATATGTGCATAGTAAAGCGTCACTAGTGCGAGAAGACTTTTTGTATAATTCATTATTTTTTTCTTCTGGAAGGGGTGTGGTCTATTTTCATAAGCTCAAGTCAGAGACCCAAGTTTAGGGTTAGCTCTATAACCTTTTTTCTGGGGTTGTGTTTAGATTAGTATTGACAATGGGAAGAAATCTTAGCCCAGTGCTCCGGAGAGAGTTAGAAAATCTGGACAAGGATGCCGAATGTAGGAAATCAGCAATGAAGGCACTGAATTCTTATGTAAAAGAATTGGATTCGAAGGCAATTCCGCATTTTCTTGTACAGATTTCTGAGAAAAAAGAAACCGGGATATCATCCAGGGAACACATAATACCACTTTACGAAGTTCTTGCTCATGTCCATGGCCCGAAAATTGTCCCTCACATTGATAGCATCATGGCTACCATCATCAAGAACTTAACTTCAAGTGCTGGGTCTTTTGCACTTCACCAGGCTTGCTCAAAGGTGGTTCCAGCTATTGCTAGGTATGGGATGGAACCAACAACCCCAGAAGAGAAGAAGAGGCATATAATTCACTCTCTGTGTAAGCCTCTCTCAGATTCTCTTTTGGGTAGCCTAGACAGCCTATCTTCTGGAGCTGCCCTCTGTTTGAAGGCTCTCGTGGACTCAGATAACTGGCGGTTTGCTTCAAATGAGATGGTCAATGAAGTTTGTCAGAGAGTTGCTGGGGCTTTGGAGAACCCAACCCTGACCAAGTCACACATGGCTTTAGTCATGGCTTTGGCTCAGAAAAGTAGTCTACTTGTTGAAGCATATGCTAGATTGTTAATTCACTCTGGTTTACGGATTTTGGATGCTGGTGTTGCAGAGGGTAATTCTCAGAAAAAGCTATCAGCCATTCAAATGGTAAATTTGTTAATGAAGTGTTTGGACCCGAAAAGCATATTTTCAGAGCTTGGGTTGGTAATAGAGGAGATGGAAAAGTGTCAGTCTGGTCAGATGGCTTATGTTGGAGGAGCTGCATTTGAAGCACTGCAAACAGCAAGAAGACTAGCCACTGACAAAGGCTCAAAGTTTGAGAGTAATATGGGTTCAATTACTGGGGCTAATGTTGGCAGAAGAGGTAACAGTCGAATGAGAAATTTATGGGGTAGTGAAGATCAATCACCACTTACTGCGTCACCTGAATTGCAGACTGTTAATTCATTTGTTGGGTATAATTCTTTAAGTGAATCACCAATGTCAGGAAGTCAGACCTCTCCGGACTCGGATTATGACCAAAGGAGTGTGAACCAGAAACTTTGGAGGATTTACCAGAATGGTGGTGTGGATGTATCTGTAAGGGACAGGCTATTTTCAGAGGTACATGATGAATTTAGTGATGACCGAGGAGATGAATTCATCGGACTTTTACAGCGAAGTCCACAAATTGGAGTTGTGAGAGGCACCACTCCCGGCCCTCAGGTAAGCCCTCTAAATATTTTCACAAGTGCTTGTCTGGAAACTTGTATTGCAGTGCACAGTTACAATTCACATACTTGCATAAAAATAAAACAAATAACTTGGGTTTTCACCTGGTCAGTTGTTGTACTAAAAGCGAAAAATAAGAGCGACAATGTTTATTTAAGAGATTCTGCTGGCAACGTTACTGTAGATAGGAAATAGACGAAGTTTGCGATTTTCAGCACAAAAAAAAAAAATCTTTCGGTACTGTCAGCTGTAACCATTGGTATCTTTGGGTAGAAAATTGGGTTATACCTACACCTTATAACCAAAAAGTGCACATTTAACCTTAACTTTCCACGTACTATCCATTTAAATAAATGATTCTATTTGCTGCATTCTCAAACAATCATTTTATTCACACTTCCTTTTTTTTTGGGCTAGTTCATTGACACACTTGTCTGCTATTCAAGATAAAATGTAGTTTCCCTTTAATCCCATACTTGGCACTAATTCTTGTTAAACGTTTCCGGTTTCCTCCATTTAACAATGCTCTTTGTGCTTCAGAGATCATGCTCTCACATCAACGCTGACAATGTCAAGATCTTCACAACTCCAAGAAAGCTAATTTGCTCTGTTCAGGAACCAAACGATGTGGACTTCTTTGAGAACCAAACCAGGAGGTTTACAAGTCCATCAAGCAAATTAGAACGGATTTCCACATCTAGGTATGACCAAAATGGCCTATCACAAGATGCAAATGATGAGACCGAAACATATGGAAATTTGTCTATTGATGGTGAACAGTTCCATGATAGCTCAGAGTCGGTGTATTCAACAGAAGATGTCCGTGCGGATTCTGATCTGCCAGAGTCTCCAAATGTGAGACCTGGAAGTAAAACTGAATCACAAGGTATTAATGTTCGAAAACATCATCAGAAACGTACTGTCAACATCTTTTGTGGTCTCTTTGTACTCCTATTTGCAGTTTTTGTTTGTTTCTTGTTGATTGATGACCCGGATGAAGGCCTTTATCTTGTTCCCACCTAATTTTACTTTATGGTGTATGGTAATAAAAATTGGATTTTGATCAATGGTAGAAACATTTGGTAAAAATTTTGCCCTCTAAAACTTACGAGCTTCTTGTAACCAGACTGTCATTCAATCATCAAAACTGAGAATTGGATGCTAACTGTGCTGTTTAGCCCAATAGAATAATCACTTTGTTCTTGAAAGATTGGAAGATTTTTCCGCTGATCCATGGATATCGTGTTCTCATCTTAATATGAAATCCTATGGCAAATTCTTTGCTTTCTTAGCAATGTTTTTGAGTATCGTATATTCAATTGTCTTAATTTTCTCTTTCTGTTCTTACGATGTTGAGTTTATATGTTGTTGCTTGATTGGAAAGTTTATTTAATGGGAATTGATTGCCTCTAGAAAGTAGATAATCATATGCTCTGATACGAAGAGCAAAACCATTTTACGTATGACGGCAACTTGCATAACATTTTTGTCTTCCATTCGTTCTTTTTAGAAAACATTTTGCATATACAGAACATGGAAAGAAAAACTGTTTTTCCCAGAAAGTGTGGAACAAAATTCTCCAATTTTAAGCTGCTTCCTCTGCATAATACTAAGATGGACACAGAACGGGCTTCAGTAGAATTTAGAGATTCGGGTTCTCTAACTGCTGCCCACCTCTCCATTCACCATTAGGCTGCAGGATTATTGGTTCAAGCAGGGCTGACTGGCCTATGCATATATAAGCAAACTTGCCATACCAATCATAACTTGAGCCAGGGCTGAACATGTACAGTTCATTGAACCCCTTTCTTCCTACTTCAATGGAGTTTCTTCTACCCTGTTAGAAATTAAGAAGCAACAAAAGCAAAAACAAAAGTATCATTTAGCTCAAGCTCGAGATGTCGAAATAGAATTAGTCAAACAAAACACTTAGCATTATTGAAATAATTTGTTTAGTTCAATTGCTTACTGCAGGAATGATTTATTTTCATGGGATTATTCTCAGAGATGTTCTATTGTAAATATAGTTAAGCATCGATGTTAGAAAGAAGAATGTGATAATAGCTGGTGTTCATAGTCATACCCTGTCAATGATGGTAAAGTTCCTAGGTGCACTAGTGTAAATCCTGCTCATTTTCTCAGTTAAATTCTTGTAATTTTCTTTTTCTTCACCCTCCAACTCTTCGTCTGTTGCTTTCTCTATCCTCTCTACATCATCAGCATTGTTCTGATCTCTAACGCCGCCCCAACCGGACAAAAGTTCCCTGAATGCCATAGGATCCCATAAATTCTTAGAACCCAAACCCTTTCTCTTGTCGAAATCCGGAGGAATTATGCTAAAATTTGACCAAACTGGTGGCCTGCTAAAGAAATCTGAGCCTTCCAGTCCCACCGCATAAGTTGCTTCTGGTGTACTCACTATGAGATGGCTTATAACAGAACCCCTCAGACAGAGTGATGTAGGTTGTGAGTTAGAGATGACAATCTCCGAGCTTAAAAGATCCTGCTGGAGAGTCACAATATGTTTAACTTCAACCATGTGCTCTGAGTTGCTGCTAATCAGTTCTACCTGCATTTCACAAGTTCATTTCTCAGAAATTTGTTCTGAAACTGTGTACTTAAAAGACACAGCCAAAGTGACAAAAAAAAAAAAAAGAAGGGGAAGGGGGGATATTGCGAAAGTGGCAGGTGATAAAAAGATATATTGGCCAAGACAAGCATCAATCCACCTTTCGTTTTGAGATCAATCCACGTTTCAAATGTACCAGGAGTTTCACTCGACTCATAGTTGGCTCGGCCGAGTTGTTCGACTAACTATTCCGTGGCATTGCAATACTCTTCTACGATTCTGAGATATGACCTAAATTTTTCGTCAATTTTAACTTTTTCCTCTATCCAGCATTTTGCACATGTTGCCCAAAATCAGATTCGATTGAAGCAATTCAATGCTTCTCGAGTCCGTAGCCAATGCCACGACCTTGACCCATATCATAATGACACAATCACAACACATAAAATGACCTGACTCATTCTTCAAAGTATTGGCCCATAATGATATGGCTCGGCACCTTCTGTTTGGAGATCGATCCACGTTTCATATGTACCAGGAGTTTCACCCTAACTCGTAGTTGACTCAGCCGTGTTGTTCGACTAACTATTCCGTGACATTGCAATACCCTGCTGCGATTCTAAGATATGACCTAGATTTCTCATCAATTTTAACTTTTTCTTCTATCCAACATTTTGTGCGTGTTGCCCGATATCATTGTGTGATGCGGCAAACAAAGTTGACTGAAGCAATTCAGAACTTCTCAAGTCTGTAGCCAATGCCACGACCTTGACCCATATAACAACACCATGTTCTGCCCTATTTGGACCCATACCTTTTGTTATATCCCACTATAGTACACCTGTAAGAATGTACCGAAAAAATTTCCCATTTCAGTACATTTTTGGGCTCTCTCACTCATCAGGAAGGTCCTCAAAACTTGTCATATTGAGATTACAATTACACAAATAAACTAGAAACAGACCATACCTGAGTGTATTCTTGAGGACTTCCTCTAACTTGATGAAGAGCCCAAGCACTTGGAGACCATGAAACCTTTTCTTCACTTTCACATTTGAAGTCCAATGACACCCCTCCTTGAATAACAGCACCACCACTCCCCCTTCCGATACCGATGTATGAAGCAATTCTAGGGTGGAGCCATGCCACATAGGAGCCTTGTATGATGTTATCAGACCACTTGGCAGCATCAGAGTGGCCACACTTCCATTCTCCAGACCCATCCTGACCACACAGCTGTCGCCGATAGCCGAAAAGGTAACACCATGTCCACTGAATTGGCTTTGTAGGTAGTCCTCATTGATAGATGGGTATGGGATTGAAGACACTGCTGGCAATGGGAAATCTCTCTTGTTGCTGCAATGGAGAGTACTGGAGGGAAGATAAGGGAATGTAGTTTTTGTTACTGGTTTGATGGGGGGAAGAGAATTGAATTGGACAGAGAAGAGGGTACTATAAACAATGGTCATGCTTTCTTCTTAATGTAAATGTTTTTTCCTAGTCGAGCATGTTATAAGTTACCTTATTTACTACTAAATTTGATATGCTATCGAACTTGTTACCGCAGCCTTATCCTTTTACAGTTGATGGGAAGAGAGAGTGAAACAGGAAGGGGACATGCCTCTCATCCTCACTGATTCAATCTAGGTCCACATTTGGATAACCTGGCTTCTATTTTTGGTTGGTTCTGATTGAAACTTCACAGATATTTCGGGTAATCTCTGTTTTTTTTGGCTCTTTTATCTCTTGACTAGATTAAAGATATTTTCAGGCGTAAATTACACTTTGTCCCCCTAAATTATTACTTTTATTTCACTTTACACTCTTAACTATTAAATTTCTCATATTGTATCATAAAGTATTTATTTTATTTCATATTACTCTAATAAATAACGACTGTCAATTTTTTGATTGTAAATGTGCATGTGAGTGGTCTGTACTATAATAAACAATTACCTATTGTACATGTACAAGTCAAAAAGCAAGAAAAATATTCGTCCATGACTTTCGCTTTCTTAAACTCCAAATTTTCTTTCTCTAACTGACCTTCTTTTTCTTTTCAACAATCATTTGCCTGTAAAAGAGATAAAATAAAGTGGTATTAGACACTTGGCAGGAAGTTATTTGGGATTTTCCTTCCTCTTTTGGCAAATTTTTAAAACTCATTATCTATTGGAGTGATATGAAATAAAATTAATATTTTAGAGTACAATGTAAAAAATTTTATAGTTGATAATATAAAGTGAAACAAATGTAATAGTTTAAGGGTAATTTACTTATTTTTAATTAGATTTTTCTTTTCTGTTCTTTTTTTACCCCGACAAGCCTGCTCACATATTTTTTCTATTATTATGAAAAGACTTGCGTTTTGGTTGGCCTCATCTTCTCAAGATCTTTTAGAATGTCACACGATCTATTAACAATTTAACATGACACGAATACGATACAAAATTAAAAATTTGAATCTTTTGTAAATTGCTCATTTCGTAAATAAATGAATTCTACATGATACGATTAATAAGCGAATTAAGTATAAATAGAATCAATAAAAAAAAATAATACAATACACTTTCAATAAACACAACTTGTTAGACACAAGTTTGGATATAAATGAAGGGCCAGTCTATGGAATTGAAACTAGCCTTACACATCAAGGGACTGTTTGATGAGGGGGTATGAGAGGTCTTAGTAAGATAGGTTTGGAAAAAATAGTCCAAAAGATCCTCAAATTTCATGTTTAAATTGAAAATTCAATACGGAGCTTCCAAACCTGGTCCGTAACTGGCTTGAATATTAAATTCATGATCGTGAGTTTCGTCAAAACTACGAAGGGGGTGTGTTTAGAAAAATGGGTTAAGGGTTAAGGATGCAAAAGATAATTATATCCCTTAACACATGTATGAATTAGATTGATTAAAGGTAAAATATTTATTTACAGGACAAATAGTTATTAATAATTATAATATATCCTTAGGTCTTACATGTATGTTTATTGCATATCAAACATGGGTATGAACTGAATTTAATGTTGAATCTCATCTTTATAAAGAGGAGTTTGAATTTGAAAGGATTTAGTGAAACCAATTCAATCTTTCCCCAAAAATCATCCAAACAAGTTCCAAAGGACTCGAGCTTCCATCGAACGAGTAGCAAATATGAGTCAGTCAATGTGGCAACCCCATGGGCCAAATCGACCCATGGACACATCTGGATCCACATCCGATTCTTTTAGATTTCATATTTTGGGTAATCTCAATACAATTCAATCATTCATCCCTCTTTCTAAAATATATCTATATAATAAAGTAAAACGATTTTGAATTTTGTAGACAAAGAGCGGTTGAGATCGTTTTAAAATCAAAAAAAGCATCATCCAACGGTCGACGTTATTTAAACTGTCTTAAGCTATTGACGTTTCAGATCGTTTCAATCTGACGTACTATATTAATTCTTAGAATATTTTTTCCGCTAAAAATTTAGTTTCCAAAATTAACATTCCTAAATTAAATTCCCCCAATTCATTCACTAATACGTCTCTTGCCATAATTTTGTTTAGTTGCCTATTTCATGTCCTATTTTGTTCATGACCAAAAAAAAATGTCCTATTTTGTTTAGAAATTTTAATTTTTGAATTCAGAGCGCCCTCAATCAGTCCAAATCCCCTCTCGGGGAA
>CAUOFW020002735.1:0-44392 GCA_963454935.2 Ilex paraguariensis
GAGGCTTTCCAAAGATTTGTATACATAATACTAAAAGGGACTGGAAGACTAAAGGATACCGTGCACTGTAGTGTTGAAGAGCAATTAAAAATGTTTCTGTATATAATATCGCAAAATCTCAAGAATCGAAGTGCAAAATGCCACTTTAAGAGGTTTGGTGTGAAACTATATTGCGATACTTCCACATAGTCTAAATACTATAATAGGCATGGAAGATGACTTTTTAAAGCAACCTACTTCTCAAATGGCGACACCTACAGAAATATGCAAAAATCATAAAATGTGGCCATATATTTTAAGGTAAAATATTCTAAAAATAACACTTTTAATATATTTACAATATTGTTTTCACGAATTTCTCATTTGTTATTGATGCAATTGGTGGTACACATCTTCCTGTGAAAGTTTCAGCCGAATATGTTGCATGCTTTCTTGGTAGAAACAATGGTCTTCCTAAAATGTATTAGCTACTTGTACGCTAGATTTAAGATTTACCTATGTCTTAGCCGATTGGGAATGCTTAGCATTTGATTCTCGAATATTAGGTTGTGCTATTAGTCGGGAGCATGGGATTACATGTCCTCCGGGTAATTATGTACTTCAGCAATACAATAAATTCTTTTGAAAGGATTAAAACAACTTTAATAAGTTCTATATTAATGTTTGTGTAGGCAAATTCTATCTTGTAGATGCGTAATATCCATTGTTAAAGCATTACATTATCCCATTCTGAAGTACCAGATACCATTTAAATGAAATAAGAGGGTGTGTACCAACCACAACAAAAGAGTTGCTTAACCGTAGACATTCGTCTTTACGAAATGCAATTGAGAGAGTCTTTGAAGTATTAAAAAAATGATTTCAAATCTTAGTGGATGAACCAATGTTTAAGCATACAATTCAGACAAAGATAGTAATTGCCTATTGCATTGTGCACAATCATATTTGAGTAGTGATGCCAGATAATCCACTTTTAGCCGATGTTGATCGAGATATGCAAAATCAACCATCCACAACCCATGATGATGTTGACACACAATTAACAAGGGCTCAAGATGGAAGGGAAGGAAAAATGATTCAACCGTAAGTTATGAACGAGATGTGGAATGATTTTTGTAATAAATGGTAGTTGGATGCTTGCTCATAACGTACTTTGATGTTTTTAGATACATGAAAATGGTATTCTATGTCTCTTTATTAGGGTAGTGGTAAAATAAAATACTATATTATTTTTGATATGGTTTGCCTTTCATTTATGCATGTTTTTATTTTATAATGATTACGTTTCTTATTTCAATTGTTATTATATACACTTTTGAGTTTTTTAGGAATGAAGCAAGATGAGCCTCAATCCCTCGTGTGTGGAAAGAAGAGGTAGTGTAGTGTGTCTAAGGAGATGGATTGATGTCTCATGCTCATGCTGGTGCATCAAGCTAATGAAGGTTATAAAGTAGATTATGGTTTTAAAGATCAAGCTTATACTGCAACTTTGTCAGCTATAAATGCTAGTTTTAACCTTTCACTTAGTTGAGAGAATTGTGTTAATCGATTAAAAACTATGAAGAAAAAGTTTAGATTTATTTAGGATATGTTGAGCAAAAGTGGATTTCCTTGGACTCTGTGGCAAAATGGTTGAGTGTAGTGATCAAGTCTGGACTACATATGTTGCTGTAAGTGTCAATAATGACTTCTAAATGTTACATTTTGTAATGAAAAAAAATATGAAAGTAATTTATTGAAATATGCTTAACTATTATGTTTGATACATTTTTGTAGGCAAATTAATAATTTGGTTTTATGGTTCTAAGGCGTGTGCTCCTTCTCTTATCCATTAGAATAACAGATATACTCCCTCTTGGCAAACTATCTAGAGTATATAGCGTGAATGTTATATTCTATTAATTTTATGGATCTAATAATTGGCATTGCGCTATATGGGGAACTCAAATTGTGCCTTGCAATGTCAATCAAAAATTAGACCAATTCAACGAACTTGTATCTCTTTTTTATTTTTTTTCTAGGGTGATATACATCTATTTTTTTTTTTACAAACGTAGTGTTATAAGCTTGGTGAGCTGAATTTTAACTTGAAAAAAAATAAAGGATGATAAACTAATTTGCAATGCAAAATAATTTATGTGAAAGCAACGGAGAGAAAATTTATTTTCAATTTCATGTTCTGTAGCCATATGGGTAGAGCCACTTTTGAATAATTATACACAAGGGGAATTCCGACAATTCAATAAAATTTCTTTTAACTTTCTTGCTTTCCAAACTATAGAATGAAATTTTCTTAAAATTTTCTTACAAAATTTTCATCATAATCAAACATATGCAAGAAAATATATTTTTTTTCACTTTCTTTTCTTCCACTTCACTTTCTATCATTTTTTTCTTTCTAACCAAACGGACCCTAAGGGTTGTTATTCGTTAGTTTAGGGGGATTTTCCTGAGCTATTTTGGGTGAAAATCCACAATTCAACCGATCAAAACTCTCAGGGTCCGTTTGTTTAACAAGAAAATGTTAGAAAATACAAGAAAGAGAAAATTTTAAAATTTTACATGCATTTGTTTAGTATGAAATAGAAAATGATAGAAAAAATAATTTTCTCTCATGTTAGAATTTTCTCACATTTAACTAATTTTTTTTTTCTTGCAAAAAGCAAGAAATGTTATATTCAATAACTTAACTTCTTATTTTACCCTTATTTTTCTTAAAATATTCAATTAGTTATTAATTTTAAAAAAATGTGTACAAATTAGGCTAATCATATAATTTGGTCTAAAAATTAAGATTCGATTGATTTTTGTTCCTGAATTAGGTTAGGAGCCAATTTTTTAAAAATTTGAATAATAAAAAATATGTTTTTTTTTCTTTAGAAACAATTAGAAAAATTTTCTTATAACTTTCTTTTTTTTCAAACAATGGAATGAGATTGTTTTAAAATTTTTTTTGAAATTTTTCATGCTAACCAAATACATGTATAAAAATATATATTTTTTTATTTTCTTTTTTTTCAGTTCACTTTCTACCTTTTTCACTTTCGGTCATATTTTTCTTGTTAACCAAACAAACCCTCGTATGATACAAACAGTTGTGGTAAAGGGATTAGATGAAGGGTGCTTCTACTTTAAATAAAACTGGCAAAGTATGAATTTCTCGGACGGAAAAAAGAAATATTTTCTTCAGAGAGAGAGAGGTCCAAGAATAATACGGAACGACCAACTCATTTGATAAAAATTTGTTTTGATACTTAAAACATTTTCCATTTATGAATGAGCTGGTGACAACTCAGCTGACATGGGGAAAAAGTCAAATGTGTTTTATCTGTCCTCCCACACTGTGCACATACACCGACATACACAAACACCGTTCCACCGCACGGCTCCCTAGCTCTTTACCAAATTCATACGGTTTGACAAAGCATTTCAAAAATAGAATTTTTTTGAATTTCTTTTTTTCCAAATTTAAGACATTTTTAAAAACATTAACCCAATTAAAAATGTCAGGCAATAGTTGTATTATTATTTAAAATCCTAATGCCAAATAAGGACTATGTTTATATACAATGAAACATACAACATTAAAATATCATTGCATTAAGGTCAATATTTTCTAATAAAGACCATATTTCAAAGAACAAAATAGTTTTTCACATACACACAGATGCGCGGGGAGATGTTTTTCAAAATTATCATCACTTGAATCAGGAAAGTCTAAAAGTTCGGAATTGAAAACTAATAATTTCATAAATAACATTGTTTGATGAGTCAGACCCAACTCATATTATAAGCATGGTCTCAATTAATAATTCAACTCCGAGAGATCCACCAAGTTCAGCCCAATGTGGTCAACTCGGTCAAACTCATCAAGCTCAAAAAGTTACACCAACAGGGAGCATGCAAGGTCATCAAAGGTCTTATCCTTGCGCATTCACCTCATCTTTGTCCGAATCTCAGGAAGAGCACTGTAACACCTTGCCCATTGAAAAGAGGTCGTCACCTCCGCCAGATCAGCTATTTAATTACTATTAAATCGATGTTTCAATCCGTTATGAGGTGACTATAAATTATAAATTCCGCCAACACTTTGGGGAATCACACTCAATCGAGCATATCTCATCTCTCCCTCTCATAGCTTGTAACTCTCTACTCTCCTTATACACTCGAGTTTATAAAATACCCGATGATCCTAGCCATTCAAAGTAGACGTAGATCACATTGACTGAACCACTATAAACCTTGTCTTGCTTTTGTCTATATCTCTCACTTATCAATTACTGTATTTTTACAGTTCAATTGACAGTTGGTGTACAAATCCAATTTGTGCATCATCACTTTCAAATGCTATATTTACATATTTGATTGCACAAAATCTATTCAATAGTTATTGCATCTGAGTATTGTCATGTTCAAATCTTTTTATGATCTCATCATAGTTATTTGAGTTTCATCGATGAAATATATCAATTGAACGTGACTTTGGCATTGATAATCCATGCTAGTAATAGTATACTTCAAGCTAATACCGTTTATTATAAAACTCCATCTACGGTTATAATAACTCACAATGATTTGTAATATTCTTTTTTTTTTTTACTATTATTTTGTTTTGTCATGGAATTTCCAAAGGGATATTTTGTTAGAAAATAATGTGTTTGCAAAAATCCATAAATAACATCATAATTTATCTAAACTAAATTCAAATGTTATAATGATTGCAACATCGAAAACTGACACCCGATGTGAAGAAGTGATTGAAGTTTCATTTCTACCTTCGAAATATTTTTCTTGGCATCCATTGAATTTAAGCATGGTAAGTGACCTTATATACCTAGTGAATTTAGATTGGTTTACAATTAGTTTCAAATTGAACGTAGAAATTATTGTTTCAATCCATAGAATCACTCTTGTTTTGATCTTTGAAAAAAGTTTTTAGACTGGAAATTTTTTTCTTATAATACTGTAAGAGTCATGCTATAGGCATTGTTGACAAAAACCCATTGGTACTCGAAAGTTGGATGTGAAATCAGTTTTTTGTTGAAAAAATCGTAAGGTATTGTCCTCTAAGCGCCCTCTTAGCACGATCAATGCTCTCAGCGCTCGAGCAATCATGTTTTTATTCTAAAGACCAATCTCGCTTAGGACAAACAATTTGTCGAGATTCCATAGATTTTAGGTTTTTATGTGGATTCTAATTTCTTCTTATTTATGGTATGTTTTTATTCATTCAAAAGAGTTACAAATCAAAGATTTTCGGAGAGAGAATATTAAAGAGGAAAAACTCTAGCCTGCCAAACACAAAGACATATGACTACTTGGTTAGATCTAGAGTTTGCTCATAGATTAGTCATGAAATAGAGAGTTTCCCACAAAAGCATTTTGTTTTGATAGATTCCAATTGAAGTTCAATGAGGAGGATTCTTTGAACAAGTGCAAGAAGGATCGTGGATTTGACTCATGGAGAGCAATCATAAAGTGTTGAAGAGCTTTGTGATTTGCTTTTTAATTACAGATTCAAATATGACTATAAATTTAAATACGACGAATAACCTAATCAAATTTTGATTAGCGTTTTTAAAATGGATATGAATTTAAGTCGAATCGAAATTCAATTCAATTCAGTTCGTTGACAGGTCTATTTCTAATTGTTCGCAGTTTCGATATATCTTGATTATTATCGTTGAATAAATGTTCTACAATATAATGGTTGTCCCCTCTCATTGAGAAATTCTGCTCTGACCTAATAACACAGTAGTATTCAGTGCTAATGAGTGTTGGAGATGAAATAAAGGACGGTTGGGTCCCGTAGACCATATATATAGAAAGGAAAATGTTTGTGAGGATATGAAAAGATGTTTCAGCTGGGAAAAAAAAAAAATCACACCTCATCCTAAATCAAGTATTCTTCAAACAATCACAACTATGGAACAAGAAAATTTTTAACAAGACCCAAGAGGAAACGTATAAACAAAATAAACCTTTCAGTATAAGTGTAGGGGCGGCCAGACATATAATGGGGGTCTAAAGTGAAAATTTAAGTGATGTCATATTAATTTTAATAAAAATTTTAAAAATTAAATTATTATATAATAATTTTATATTATTGTCTTTTGAGATGTAAACGTATGTATTAGATTTTTGTATCTAAGTATTGTTTAGGAAATATAGTCTTTCATTTTCTTACCTGATACTTTGCGGATGAATTTTTTTTTGATCTATCCTACCCAGTCAAGCGTAGTATTCATATCCGACTTCCTACCGGATTAATCGTGTAAGAAGTCGGATAAACATTATTTTTTTTGGATTATTTTAATAATTCAATTAAATATCATGCATCAATTTAACAACACAATAAATCAATAACACTAAAACATAAAATAACTACAACAACAATTACAATAAAACATAAGAAAGTAGGAATATCAATCCATCATAATTATTACACAAATACAATAACAATTATTTTAAGTTTTAAATATATAAAACACATTAAAATCATAACTGCTCCAATAGATAACCAATTCACAACAAATTATGTAACCTACACAAAAAATAAGTTCATAGTTTCGCAATTCAAATATCCACAATAATGACAATACTATAATATAAATTATACACACAAATACTCTTATAATTATTAAAAAAAAATAAATAAGTTAAATATATTTTTTACGAGTAAAGTAGAGTAGGAATGCAGAAATTGATAGATATTCCGCATTCCTATCTGATTTATTCGGAAGACCAAAAATTTTTTTGCATTTCTACCCGATTTTTGTGGTTAACAGTTCAGTAGAGTAGAATAGAATCGAGTAGAGTAGAAAATTATGACCAATCGAAAATTTGAACACCTCTAATATTGTTAACATATATTTAAGATCGTTAAATTGAAACGGTACTAATTTCTTTGTCTATCAATTCTTAAAAGCCCTAAAAAATTAATTTGGGTTTGATTGACTATTAGTATTCAATTTTTATTTAAGGCTTTAAAAATAAATTTGGGCTTAATTTAATTGAGCCTCAAATTCTTTGGGGGTCCTAAAAATAAAAGTGGACTTATTTGAATATGAGTTTTAAAAATTGTATTCAGGGCCTAAAAATAAAATTAGACTTAATGGAACATGTGGGTAAAAATTTTATTTGGGGTACTAAATATAAATTAGACTTAATTAAATATTTTCTAAAAATTTTATTTGAAATTTTAAAAATAACATTAATTTTTTTTTAACCTCCTTAAAACAAGGCCCTAAAAATTCGGGGGCCCAAAGCAGCGGCATCAATGACTAAGTCATTGAGCCAGCCCCGAGTGTAAGTTTGAATGAGGCCCATTCTTTTAGATCTTAAATTCAATTAATTTTCCCAGTGTGCACAAATCGGTTGCATCCGAAGATTGAGATGATTTTCTACTCTAAAAAATAGTGAACTCAAAAACAGTGAAAAAATATTGAACTAAAAAATAGTTTACCACAACATACTATCCAAAATTTAATCAAAATAACAAATGTGAAATAGTGAAATTTATCTAATTTTAATGTTTAGAACAATGAAAATTGAATTTATTTCTTTTTTTAGGTCATTAAAATTGGAACTTAATTTACCTAATTTACTTGACGTTAAAATATACAATTTTTAAACAATAAATTTGATCTAATATTAATGTCTCATGCAATAATAATTTTATTTTACTGTTTTGATCATTAAAATTGAGACTGCACAACCAGCCACACAAATAATCCTCCATTTGGTACGATAAAAAAATTAAATGACGAAAAGTTAAAAGGATAGATAAAATATCATATTTGATAAGGAAAGAAAATAGAAAGGATGAAAAAATAAAGGGATAAATTTTTCTTTTAACTCACCAAAATCAATCACTCTAAAATTAGACAGAAAAGGAAGAAAAATGACATTCACGTTGGATAAAAATATGTTATTTATGTTTTTAACCTTTAACTAATTGTGTTTATTTTTTATTTAAAAATCTAATAAAAAAATATATGTATTTTTATTTGATTTGTGTTTGTTAAAACACATGACACGTATACTATAGTGGTATGGTGCATAATATATACACTGATCTCATATAAAGATAAAATAATAAATCATGTATGTATATTATTTTTATTCTTCTATTTTTTTCATTAATATCAAATACAAAAAAATTAATTATTTCTACTTTTCATCAATTCTACCAAATACGGACATTTTTATTTTTTTTTTTAAAAAAATATAAAATATATTTCTCGTACTTTTTATCCCTCCTATTTTTTATGTTTCTTACCAAACAAAACATAAGAATTTTGCATAGTAGAGGCGAGGGCTTCGCAACCAGCAGTAGAGTACCGGTAGATCAAGAAAATCAACAGCCAGCAGACCAGTGTAAAAAATCGACACAAGCCAGTGAGAAATTCACAAGGCCAAAAGAGAAATCATCAAGTTTCGGGCACAGCACTCCTCAGGATGTTTCGACTCACTCAACCAAGCATCAATAACCCTAATTCGCACCTGGTCGGAGAGATTGGAAAAGAAAACTCGAAGAAATGTCGCCGATTTGCAAAAATGGCAAAAAAATACTTCAAAATTCTTATTTAAATCCTAAATCCAATCAAGAGACCATGAAATCAAAAACAAATACCATCAGATTAGAGCCCATCGTTCAACTACTTGTTATCATTACAATTAGCAGCACAATCTTTAAGGTCAAAACCATGGTCAATTTGGAATTGAATTTCCTTGAAACATTTTCGGCACCACGAATCATTAATAATCTCATCCTCAGTGATTCGATGTTGATTCACCATCCACGAACTGTTGATTCACGGGATCTCATTGTCATATTCACTAGTACTTTGGTGGTGATTTGATGACAAATTACTCTAACAGAGTCTGTAGCTATGACTAATTGAACATTTTACATCTAGGGAGACCCTTATTGTCACGGCCAGAGGAGGGTCACTACCTACTGGTCGCCCTCTCCCTTATTTTATTTTTCAAAAACAAAAATGAAATACAATTTTTAAAAAAATGGTCAAGTCTTAAACAATTGGCTCTAATTGCCTGGTACGAAATGAAAGTACTATACGTTTTTCTTTTATTTCTGTCAATGAATAAGAATGTAATGTTCACGCTCATAATTAAAGACAGTTCACTTTACAAGACTTCTATTATTATGTAATATAAAAAGCATTAAATGTACATAATCCTATCCCGAAATCTACTCTAATTTGATTCAGATGGTCCTTCTAGACGGATATAGTTATACATGTGTCCTTTCCAAGGGATTTTGCCTCTCGACTGTTTCAGAAAGATTGTATTGTTTCCATTGTGAAGTATACTGCCAGGTACATCCACTGAATAACCAATGTAACCCATGAATCCCGTCTCTGGCAATGGCCTTTTCCTTGCCGATAGCCTCGGTTGTGAAGTGTGGGTCTTTCGTCTCCCTGTCGTTTATCCGAACCTGAAAAATTCATTAGAACATCGATTAATAAAATAATCTATCGAATTATTCTGTTTTATAATTTGAACGTGAAAAACTTATATACTTGCAATTCTGCTTCTTTAGCCAATGCCAGTTGGAGACTATAATTTTTCAGACTCATCAATGTTTTCGAGATCAAATAAAATTTGCCACGTCGACCGTATAGAAGTTATAGGGTTAATTATAAATTATATCGCAAAAGATTGAATTTCAATTTATACTTTCAAAAATTAAAATTTTCAATTGGTACCTTCAAATATATAAATTTGTATCTGATGGTGCTCAGAAATACCTGGCCCAGGTGCAGAACCGTGGGCTTGAGACTCGATGGTGGGGGTAATGCGGATATCTAGATTAACAAGGAAGAAAGGAATGAAGTTGGATCAAGACAGCATATAAGTGGTTCACATTAACCAAAAGCTCAATGCTACATCCACAATAATAGAAAATCTTACTTGTTGGGGCTGTTTGTTTTAAGTATTAGAGTAGTATAAAGAGGTGGTATTAGGAAAATAGTACGTGAGACCCATCTTATACGTTATTTATTTGACATTTTATAGTCAGTGCTATTTTTCGGTTCGTAATACCGACCCGCTATGAACAGTAGTCATAATACCTTGTAGAAGGTCTTAATGAATACCACATAAGGAGTGGTATTATATTCTTGATATAGGTATTATAAACTAAAAAGACAAAAATACCCTCTGGTACAATTCCCATATAAAAGCCTAGTCGCAATTTTTGACTTTTTAAATGTTAAAATTATCTTTTACATTGGTGAGCCACAATTGTTGATTTTTTTAAGTAGGTATTACACATATAATATTTGTGATAAACAAATAAGGAGAAATATGAGATTATAGTTTAACATCGGGTATAATATACTATTGGATTGGAGTGAAATGAATATAAAATTTTATACCACCTAAATTTTATACTCAAAACAAACATGCCCCTTAAGACTTATATTACTTGGAGAAGTAGGTTATAGTAGGTTTTCTGGGCTTAGAGTGCCTTGTAAATATAGATTTCTTCGAACCATTTACATAGCGTGATAGTATTCTTTTTATACAAGTAATTTGAAGGGATCGATAAATTTTTATCATCACTTGGCAATTAGACTTGGGCACGTGGCAGGTTGCATGTGTTGAAAGTAGTTATTTGGAACGACTGTATTACAACCGAGCAGATAGCTAGGCTATCCTAATTGAGTTAAAATTGAACCGACCTAGTAAAGGATAAAACTCGACCAAACAGATAACTAGGCTATCCCAAGTGAGCTAAAATTGGTCCAACCTAGTAGAGGATGAAACTCGACCGAACAGACAGTTAGGTTGCCCCAGCCGAGCAGAGGATAAGATCCGACAGTCGAGCTGATCAGAAAGCTCGAAAATGAAGGAATGAGCTCGGCCCTCGTCTAGATTGAACTGATTGAAATGAAGGAAAGATAAAGATTCACTAAAAACTTAGGAGTCCAAGATAAACTCATAAGCTTAATTGTAGGCCAAGGGAACTACCAGAGATATTTCAGCAGTTTTTCAAACTGAATCACTTAATTGAAAAAAGATGTGTCACTTTGAATTGAAATTAATAGAAACCCTAATTGAACAGGGGTCTATAAGAAGCAAAAGGAGTCAAGGTAAAAGGTACGCTGAACTCTCTTTGTCTTCTTAGAATTGTCTCAATTCCATTATTAATTTAAGCATCAGAGTACTTTCGACCTTGGGCAGTTTATTCGTTTTGTAGGAAGCAAAGACTGTGAGATTAAGTTCAGAGCTCACTCTTATTAGAGACGTTCATTCTTTATTTTTCTAGGAGGTATCCTCAAGTTTTACCCCTTACATTTTTGTGTTGTCCGTGGAAAACGAAGCAAACATGTACGCTCCAAATTCTTTGTATCTCCGGTCCGTGAGTGCTCTCCAAACCTTGTTATGATTTGTGCACCCTTGCACCTATGGATCTGTTGTTTATGAAGCTCGGACTCAATTTTTTTTCGTTCATGGGTACTCGGCCTTTTTTGCAAATGGGTTTAGTTTTATAAGTCCAACCTTGCAAAACCCCACCACAAAGATATGGTATAAAAAATATGTTAGCAACTTTTCACATGGGCATGCATGGACTTTTACAGTCAGTTGTCTTGACTTGTCCACCATGTTGGGAAAATAGGCTTTCCCACAAGTGTAAATCAATGGAAGCAATATAAATAAAATAACAGAAAATAAATAAGCACACAAGATTTACGTGGTTCCCTCAAATAACTTGAGGTACATCCACGACGACCGGTAGGTCAGTTTCTTCCACTATCACCAAATCAGATTACAAAGTGGCCAAAAGGCATAAGCCTTACAAACACACCAAGGTGTAAATCACAAGAGGAAAATACCTCACAAAATAAGTGAACCAAATCTCCAAGAACAAACCGCAAGAAACCCAAATATCAAGTGAAGAAATGTTACCCACTTGAAGAACAAATTTGCAGATTTTTCTGGCACCAAAAAAGGAGAAGAAGAAGGCTGAATTTTTGTTGAACCAAAGACTGCCGAAAAATATGTCTTCTTGCCAAACCAACCGAGAATAGATGAACCAAAGAAAAGGACAAAACTTATAGTCTTTGATGGCTATCAAATTCCTTTTTAACTAGAAGACTCCAAACCAAGTCTTGGATAAGAGTCCTACACGGGTAAGCCACCAAAAAATTAGCAAATTGATGAGTCCCACAAAGGAGGGAAACCCAACAATTCTCCCCCTCCCGACTTATGTAGAGGATTCGACCATTCCCGCCAAAAGTCGACACTTCTCATGCTTGTCCTTAGTCAATGCCTTAGTTAACATATCCGAAGTGTTATCATCAGTGTGAATTTTTTCAAGTTGTAACAACTTATCATTCAAGACATCACGAATCCAATGATATCTAACATCAATATGTTTCGATCTCGAATGAAATGAAGAATTCTTGCTCAAGTGGATTGCACTCTGACTATCACAATGAAGGACATACCTTTCTTGTTTCAAACCCAACTCTTGTAAGAATTCCTTCAACCACAATAATTCTTTGCAAGCTTCAGTGATAGCGATGAACTCAGCTTCTGTGGTGGAGAGAGCAACACATTTCTGTAATCTTGATTGCCATGCCACTGCTCCCCCTGCAAAAGTAATCAAATAACCAGAAGTAGATTTTCGACTATCAACATCACCAGCCATATCAGAATCTGTGAACCCATCAAGAATAGGCTCGCCTTTACCAAAACACAAACTCATCTTTGAAGTGCCCTGAAGATACCTCATAATCCATTTCACTGCTGCCCAGTGTTCTTTCCCTGGATTAGACAAAAATCGACTGACAACCCCAACTGCGTGAGCAATATCCGGTCGAGTACAAACCATGGCGTACATCAAAGAACCAACTGCTGAAGCATAGGGAATTTTCTGCATCTCATTTTTTTTTTCATCACTTGTAGGACACTGACTTGAGCTTAGTTTGGAGTGGCCTGCAAGTGGACAATTAACAGGCTTTGCTTTGTCCATATTGAACCTCTCAAGAACCTTTTTAATATAATTCTCTTGAGATAACCAAATCAGCCCATGTGATCTGTCACGAACAATTCTCATCCCAAGAATTTGCTTTGCTGGACCCAAATCCTTCATGGCAAAGGACTTACTCAACTCTGACTTCAACTTGCTAATCTTACTCGTGTCTTGGCCCACAATAAGCATATCATCAACGTAAAGCAAGAGAATAATAAAATTACCATCTTTATATTTCTTCACAAACACACAATGGTCTGAAGTGGTTCTTGAATACCCATTCTCACTCATGAAAGCATCGAATTTTCTGTACCACTGCCTCGGTGCTTGCTTCAATCCATACAAGCTCTTCTTCAATTTGCAAACTAACTGATCATTACCCTTATCTTTGAAGCCCTCAGGTTGCTCCATATAAATTTCCTCTTCTAAGTCACCATGCATAAATGCGGTCTTCACATCAAGCTGCTCAACTTCTAAATTCATACTCGCAGCTATACCAAGCACAGTTCGAATGGAGGACATCTTCACAACTGGTGAGAAAATCTCATCAAAATCAACTCCCTTTCTCTGATCAAAACCTTTCACGACAAGTCGTGCCTTGAATCTCGGTTGAGAACTGTTCCCATCATTCTTTCGTCTGAAGACCCATTTATTTTTCAAAATTTTCTTCCCTTTAGGCGGCTTCACCAAATCATAGGTGTGATTTCATGCAAAGACTTCATTTCCTCTTTCATTGCCTTGAACCATTCAGTTTTGTTCTCATGTTTCAAGACTTCTTGATAAGTCCCTGGCTCCCCCTGATCTGATATCATCACATACTCATTTGAAGAATATTTTCTGGATGGCTGTTTTTCTCTAGTAGATCTCCTTAACGGTGTCTGTGGTAGTGGCTCTTGGGGTGGTTGCTCCCCCTCAATCTCTAGCTCAACATCATCTTCTGCTGCATCATCATGAGGTGTTTGCACTTCCTCATCAATATCATGAACAACAGAGGGATTGAGAGGATCTAAATCAACAAGATCATCAGTACTAGACTCAGCTGACTCAAGCTTGTCGATGTCTTCAATAGTCTGATCTTCCAAGAAAACAACATCTCGGCTTCTGACAACTTTCTTGTCAACTGTATCATACAACCTGTATCCAAATTCTTCATGCCCATAGCCAAGAAATATGCATTGTTTTGCTTTTGGATCAAGCTTGGACCTTTCATCTTTTGTAATATAAACAAAAGCTCTGCAGCCGAATACCCTCAAGTGATCATAGGAGACTTCCTTCCCTGTCCAAACTTTCTCTGGCACATCACCATTCAACGGAACTGAAGGAGACAAATTGATAAGATCAACTGCGGTCCTCATTGCCTCACCCCAAAAGGATCTTGACAATTTAGAATGTGAGAGCAAACATCTAACTCTCTCAAGAATGGTGCGATTCATTCTCTCTGCAACCCCGTTCTGTTGAGGTGTCCTTTTAACTGTTTTTTCATGCCTGATACCATGATTTGTGCAATACTGATCAAATGGTCCAATATATTCACCACCATTATCCGAGCGAACACATTTCAACTGTCTACCTGTTTCTCTTTCAACCTTGGCCTGAAAAATCTTAAACACATCTAGAACTTGATCTTTAGTTTTCAGTGTATAAGCCCAAACTTTTCTAGAGTGATCATCAATAAAAGTGACAAAGTATAGAGCACCACCAAGTGTCCTAACTTTCAAAGGACCACATACATCAGAATGTACCAAATCTAAAACATGAGATTTTCTAGATGCAATGTTTCTACGGAATGATATTCTGTTTTGTTTACCATGGAAACAATGAACACAAGTTTTCAAAGGCGTACCTTTTATCCCCACTAGAAGCTCTTTCTTGGACAAAACTTGCAATCCTTTTTCACTCATATGTCCAAGCCTTCTATGCCATAAATCAGTGGATGAGTCATTCTCTAAGGTATTCACAACACCCTTGCAGATTTTTGCTTGCATAGTGTAAAGAGAACAAGTCTTCTTTCCTTTTGCTACCACTAGAGAACCTTTGGAGAGTTTCCATTTTCCATTACTGAAATTGTTGATGTAGCCTTCATCATCTAACTTTCCAGCAGAGATTAAATTGAGTCGAATATCTGGTACATGCCTCACATATCTAAGCAGCAATTTGCATCCAATATTTGTTTCCAAGCAAATGTCACCCATGCCGACAATTTTTGACACATCTTCATTTCCCATACGGACATTCCCAAAATCACCTTGTGAGTAAGAAGTAAAGAAATCAGCCCGCGAAGTAACATGAAATGAAGCTCCAGAATCAATTACCCAATCCGTCTCTTGGCCAATCAAATTAACGCTAGCATCATCACGGATAATCATGTGTTCATCATCGGTAACTACAGCTGTATCAATTTGCTTTTTCTCTGAATTTTTCTCTTTGTTCTGCTCCTTGAACTTGAGTTTTCTACATTCCCGCTTCATGTGCCCTTTCTTGTGACAGTAATAGCATTCAACATCCTTTTTTGACATCGAGCTTGAACGACCTCTAGATTTATCACGGTTGTGCGGAACCCTACTCTTACTCCTGCCTCTCCCCCGGTTTTCCATTACAAGTGCCTCGGAGTAAGAAGAACCTGATGATTTTCTTCTTGTTTCTTCATTCAACAAACTGCTGGTAACTTGACTCATTGTTACCACTCCATCAGGTGCGGAGTTACTAACTGTGACCACCAAAGTTTCCCAGCTTTCGGGAAGTGAACTAAGAAGTAACAAAGCTTGCAACTCATCATCAAAAGTAATTTTCATGGCGGCCAACTGATTCACAATGCTCTTAATCTCATTCAAATGCTCTGCAATAGAAGTACCCTCCTTATATTTAGAGTTCACAAGCTTTCGAAATAAAAAGGCTTTATTCACTGCCGTCTTTCTATCATACAAACTCTCCAATTTGGTCCAAAGACCATGTGCAGATTTTTCTGTAGAGACATGATGAAAGACACTATCATCAATCCATTGCCGAATAAAACCGACAACTTTCCGGTCTAGCTTTTTCCACTCGTCATCTTTCATCCCTTCCGGTTTGCCACTATCACCCTCTATGGGTCCATTCAAATCTTTACAAAATAAAAGATCTTCCATTTTAGTTTTTCAAGTCACCCAATTTGTGTCATTGAAACTAACCATACGTCCAACGTTGCTGTCCATAATTCACACACAGAAATATAACGAATCGGAACCGAATTAACCAATTGCTCTGATACCAGATGTTGGGAAAATAGGCTTTTCCACAAGTGTAAATCAATGGAAGCAATATAAATAAAATAACATAAAATAAATAAGCACACAAGATTTACGTGGTTCCCTCAAATAACTTGAGGTACATCCACGACGACCGGTAGGTCAGTTTCTTCCACTATCACCAAATCAGATTACAAAGTGGCCAAAAGGCATAAGCCTTACAAACACACCAAGGTGTAAATCACAAGAGGAAAATACCTCACAAAATAAGTGAACCAAATCTCCAAGAACAAACCGCAAGAAACCCAAATATCAAGTGAAGAAATGTTACCCACTTGAAGAACAAATTTGTAGATTTTTCTGGCACCAAAAAAGGAGAAGAAGAAGGCTGAATTTTTGTTGAACCAAAGACTGCCGAAAAATATGTCTTCTTGCCAAACCAACCGAGAATAGATGAACCAAAGAAAAGGACAAAACTTATAGTCTTTGATGGCTGTCAAATTCCTTTTTAACTAGAAGACTACAAACCAAGTCTTGGATAAGAGTCCTACACGGGTAAGCCACCAAAAAATTAGCAAATTGATGAGTCCCACAAAGGAAGGAAACCCAACACACCAGTGCAATGGGGGCATTCTGCTACTGCAAAGATCCTTTCCCATCAACATCGGTAAAACCAAGACGGAGGCTTTTTAATTGTTCACGGGATCTCTTCGCCTTTGGTCGCTCCACGACGTTTCGGACTGAACCGACGCTCGACATTCACTATTGATATTTCGAATATTAACGGAGCCCGGAATATCTCACTATGTTATGTCCTTGTGCACTGCGTTCGGCAAATGCAGAGTTGTTGCAGAGCTAATTTCTGGGTGGCGAACTCGACTAGTCTGTCTCGTTCTCATTGACCGTCGAGGTGTTCATGGTGCTCGGCAGCTCGCTCCCCCACTGATTCTGATTTCAATGTCTTCAAGCACGCCAAGAATCTGATGATGATCAATACCTATCAAGGGCGAAAAGTTTGTTTTTAGAAGTAAAAGATAAACCAAGACAAAGTACCTTGCGATTTGCTCGGTCTCCTGATCCCTTTTGGACTTCTAAGCAACTCTCGGCAATCACCGGAGTCTTTCATGGTTTTGGACTGCATATTCAGTGATTATGCGGAAATCTAATCGGCAGAATATCACCATGAAAACCTCACAAGGATCTGATTGGTCACAAGCATTATTCCCCAAAAGTTAAGACTTTCTTATTCTATTCATGGAAACTTGGTCTTTGTACCATATGGATTGGTGGCATCCTGATGCTTCAACTTTTCCTCGTGAACATGCTATAAAAACTTTTATATTGAGTTTTGTTAACTCGTCCTTTAGTGCAAAAGGATATTCTCCCGTTGTGATGATTCCCTCCTTTTCAAAGCCGAAAATTTTCACTCTTGAGGAGTGAAAGGCAGACCAAATTAAATGAGTTCCCTCTTCATTTGTTTGGTCCCTTCTTACATGACATCCATATTGCTCGGTCCCAGCTTCTTGACCCATTGCAACACAAAGCGTAGCTCGTTATTAGAAAGCTCTTGGGCAGCTCCCAGCTACCAATGGAGCCCTTATTGTTCTGGACTGCGTATTCGATATTCACTTGGAGTTTTAATCGGTGGAGTCTACAAGCCGACGATAATAATGATACACCTCTCCATTATTGAAGAATCAAAAGATCCAAGAGTTGTGAAGTTCCTTGGCCACAAAAAGGTGCTTCACTTATAACCACCTACCTGGCTTGATCTCTTTGCATTTGCTTGACCCATGAAGCTCGGCATCTTTGTTATGTTGGTGCAGCTTGGCATAAACTCGTGGCTATTTCGTATGCTATCCATGGTGAGATATCTCGTGTTTGTGCGAGAGTTCCGCAAATGTAAAGCCAGCAGATTAGTATATCACCACAAATCTGTTCAACACAACCAAAGAGGTTTGCCCTTCATTGCTGCTCCGTCCTACAATACCGGGCATGTGCGAATCTATCAAGGCACACGGAGATTGGGCTCCTTCTATGTATCTCACACTCAGGAGTCCACAAAATGCAGAGATAAGTGCCGTTCTCTTATACTTCAACCAAAACCGAATAATACTCTGTCCATCACCATATGATGCATATAAGTACTCGTGATAATGATTTCAATTAATGCATGTGATTGTTATAGCTTCCTATGGAAGACCTCCTGGACACTATCACAAAGCATGTAGGTCATCTGCTCAGTCTTTCTTCTAATCTTTTCCTTTGGCTTTTGAAATGAGTCGAGTGGTCTCTCGCTCTCTCTTCCCCCACTGCCAGCACGAGTCAAGTGCAAAACCCAAAGTAAAAAACTAGTCCCAAGTCATTCTTATTTGTGAGACCCACATGTTAAGATTGACAGGATGAGTTTGCATATAAGCAAGGACTTGTATGACTGCTATGTTGTGCCCTTGAGAATAGCTACGCCACGTGTAGTAATGCATGTAAACACAAGTACTTAAATGGAAAAAATCATGACACTTGTATGTGGATCTAGTACAAAAACAATTCTTCATGAATCTAGAAAAGTATAGATGATCAATTTCACATGTTGTGACTAACAATAAACAGAGAGAAGCATGCATCTGTTTTTGCTTTCTCCGTATTGCAAGGCTCACAGTGTTGAGCTCAATTGGTTTTTGCCTCCCCGTGGTCTGTGCAACCTGAGGATGGTCGGAAAATACAAGCAGAATCCTTTGAATGGTCTAAACATAAAGCCAGCAACCTCAGCACACCATCTCTCTGGGTTTTCCTTAGTCACAATAGGGTGTATCATTTTGAATCCCTCTCGGCGGTACGAATGCAACTCTTGGTCGCTTGGCCTAATGCCCACTGCTGGTGGTGGTTGATCTCACTTCTTGGACACTGTTCCGAAGCAATCAATGATTGTAAAACCAGACTCGGCAAACCATGAATTAATTAGTCGAGGTGATCGGCAGACATCCTCTAATCGAATGAAGTACCTAGAGGATCTCGACGTCGCATGCAGTAAATGAGAACTATTATTTCAAGTCTGAGAAAAGGATTTTTAGCTTTCTTTTGGGCATACATTAGTCATTATTAATTGCTTTAAAGAAATCCAGCAAAGGTCTTCAGTCAGCATCATTATTTGAATCTCGGCTTCTTGGATGATCAGCTTCTCTACCTCGCCATTCAAAGATAGTTGGGTTGGCAGGAGCCAAGGATAATTCTGTCAACCTACGAACTAATGCTTTGGCAACAACTTCAATGGAGCCCAAGAAGCTAGTCGATCTATTCCCAAATAGTGGATTGATTTTAACTAGCAACTGATAATCAGCGTCAACGAAGAACATGATCGGTGTCACCATAAAAACCCAAGAGGGGTCTAGGTAGTAGTGAATGATCACACAGGTGATCGGGCTTTCACTAAAGATTGGTTCCCCATAGAGCCATCTTAAAGCACACCGTCAAGGACCATTCTGTCAAGACAAAAGTCCCACTCGGCTCTCTTGCCTTGAAAGTCTTTTGACGTGTGGCATCCGCTCCTCATCTCGAAATGGGCAAACATGCTCGACACCACCTAGAAGCTGTTCGGCACCAATACGTCGGTGCCATCAGGTGAAAGCAGAATTGCAGCCCAGTCTCTTCATAGTATCTTGCCACCTGTGGTGAGAATCTGCTGACTAGAGCAAAAAGGGAATATATTCTGGACATTCTATAAATATGAACCCCTGAAGTTTTTCTTCGACCTCGGCTGTGCTGTTTTGAACGAGAAAAAGGATTTGCGTGGTGAGTTTTAACTGCCACACTCGGATCTAAGCAGTTCAAACTTAGTAAAGATCTCTCTATTACGGATGCTTCAAAAGACATCGAGGGCGAGAGTTTGGACTAGCGGAGTATCAATTCAATCTCTATCAAAGCTAAAGACATCACAAATGGGTTTCGCTTCAGCAAAGACAGCGATAATGCCCAGTTTCCAAGGATGTTCTCATTTGGACATTTGACTGACCTCACCTTGCCTCAAGTCAATATGTTAATCGATAGAAACTACAAGTTAAAATAAGAATCGACGTTCTTTTATAAATGATATGCCTAAGCTCTTGTGTTGGGATTATGGATGCTATATCACTTCAAGGGAGTGCTTCCCATATACAGACATGATTGAGTTTTTGACTTATGCCTTCAGCGGAGTACCTCCCACAAAGGAATAAGATTGAGCTTCAAAGCTAATCTTTTTGTGGAGTACCTACCACAGGAAAGATGTCTAATGGCGGAGTACCTCTCGCGAATAAATAAGATTGAGCCATAAAACTAATTTTTGTGGAGTACTTGCCACATCAAAGACCTGAGAAGGCTCGGGCATAGGCCAACCTACTGCAAAGGCAAGGAGAAAAAAATCTTGATAGAGGCAGAGACCTAGCTCAGGTGCAACCATCCGATCAAACCTAGGTTCATGGCTAGGCACGACGGTGTAAGACAAATGCGTAAAGTTTGAAGACCGATTACACTGGCAGATCAGTGCAAGGGTCACAATAAGTGACCAAGAACTGATGCTTGAACCCTTCAGCGAGGTAGGTCCTCTTGGCTAAGGGAGGGGGGCACAGAAAAGGCATTTTCATAAGAAACAATACAAGGCAATTAATGAAAGAAATGATTGTAGACAAAGAATATCTCTTAGTGTGCCACATGAAAAATATTCTTTGGGGGCAAATGAAGGGGTTGATAAATTCTTATCGTCATCTGACAATTAGACTTGGGCATATGGCAGGTTGCATGTGTTAAAAATAGTTATTTGGAACAATTGTACTACGACTAAGCAGATAGCTAGGCTATCTCGACCGAGCTAAAATTGGCCCAACCTAGCAAAGGATAAAACTCGACCGAACAAATAGCTAGGCTATCCTGGCCGAGCTAAAATTGGTCCAACCTAGTAGAGGATGAAACTCGGCCAAACAGATAGCTAGGTTGCCCCGGCCGAGCAGAGAATAATATCCGACAGTCGAGCTGATCGAAAAGCTCGAAAATGAAGGAATAAGCTCGACCCTCGTCATGATCGAACTGTTTGAAACAGTAAATGGAAAGATAAAGATTTGCCAAAAACTTATGCGTCCAAGATAAGCTAATAAGCTTAATTGTAGGCCAAGGGAGCTGCCATAGAGATTTCAGCAGCTTCCCAAACTGAATCTCTTAATTTAAGGAAGGTGTGCCACCTTGAATTGAAATTCATGGAAACCCTAACTGAACAAGGGTCTATAAAAAGCAAAAGGAGTCAAGCTGAAAGGTACGTTGAACTCTCCTTATCTTCTTGCAATTGTCTTAGTTCCATTATTGACTTAAGCATCGGAGTGCCTTCGATTGAATCACTTCGATCTTGAGTAGTTTATTCGTTTTGCAGAAAGCAAAGATTGGGAGATCAAGTTTAGAGCTCACTCTTATCAGAAACGTTCATTCTTTATTCTTGTAGGAGGTATCCTCAATTTATACTCTTTTCATAATTAATCTATAGTTTTTTTATGGCTTTTTCCTTCCTTTTGCTGATTCTGTGGTCCCCTTTTCCTTTGTCTTATAGTGATACATGCCACCCTGACGCAAATCGTGCCTTCAATCCTTAAATGGAATGTGCACCAATATTTCATTTTCCAAAAAGTACGTGTTCGTTAGTGACTCCAAAAACTATCCCCTGGTCACGAGTATCGAGCTTTTTGTTCTCGAGCTAGATGTGGCCGAGTAAGATCATACCAACCTGTATGTCACTGGACCCTCTTCTTTGGATTATGACTCATTCTTACAACGGGGTGAACAGGCTGCAGATGGGTCGTTCGGCTGCCATGTAACCAAGGGGGCCCATTGGATGCTCTGAGTTTTTGTGGGTGGGCAGCCCAAGCCAAAAACTGACCATTATTAGTTGCCTCCAGCCCCAGGTCACCATGATGGCATCAAAATTTTCCAATGTCAAGACCGCTTCCGTGGGTGACAGCTTCGCATGATTGTTGGTGGTGCCCTAAGTACGTGTTTGGTTAACCCACACCAGCTTTGATTGGACTAGTGTGCTCGAGGTAGGACATGTGTCATCTGGGAGAAGATCCCTTAAAGCGGTTTCCTCTACACGTCTTTCTCCACATCTCATCGTGGTAATAAATGCTCTATATAAAAAAAAAGAAAAATCCTATTTGCCTTTCCCACTGACATTTTGAACTTCCATCTCCTCACATTTCTTCTTCTTCTTTTTAGGTTTCGAGGTGGTTGTCTTAAGTTCTTGGTGGTCCGGGATTATGTGTTTTTCGTTCTTTTGTGGTTCCACTCTAGCTTCTGGTTAGGTATGTCCTTTCCTTCCCCTTCTTTTCTTCAATCTGGATCCCTTTAACTCTCTCTGGTGGGGTTTCGAGTTTCGCTTCCTTATTTGGAGATTTATTTACTTATGGAACCATTTTGGTAGTTTTGCGTCTCTTTTTTAATTCGTAGATTATACTCTTATGTTGAGGTTATGTTTACTTAGAACTTGGTGTCTAACTCCCCTATTCCTAACGAATTGTTCTTTACATTTGGCCCCTTTACATTCTGAGCTGCAATTTGGGCTAATAATGGGGAGGGTGGTTTTCGATTTGGAATAGGAGGAAGAAGTTGATGAAGGCACTGAAGAAGTCTCTGAGGCTTCTTCTAGTGGCCATTCCGAGGAAGGGGTGTTCTCTCCTCCGAGCAGGGAAGAGGTCCCCACTACTGGTGATGGTTTAGTTGGGGACAACCAAATTTTCTTATCCTTAGCAAAAAATTTTGAGTTCTTTCCCATGGTGCTCTCGAGGTTTCGACCTCGGACCCTTCAAGGGAGGCTCTTTTACCATTGCTCCTTATTCCCCCTAGTCATCCTAAGAAGAAAAGACCCAGGGGTCCTTCAATTTCTGCCCCTAAGAAGAGAAAAATTCATTGGGATATTTCAGACCTGACGTGTTATGAAGAGTCAACCTTGAGTCATCTCAGCAAGAAGGATTTGGATGATCTAAGGGAGGTATATTCCTTTTCGGAGTCCGTGTTACTCCATTCTCCTGAGGATAAGAGGTGCAATTCTTTCATTCCTGGAATGACCTAGTTTTTTGAGTCAGCTTTTCACGCTAGCCTTCAGTTTCCTATCCACCCTTTCATCCGGGACATTCTCACCTTCTATAATGTTTGCCCAGCTCGGGTGACTCCAAATGGCTAGGGTCTACTAGTCAGCTTCCTCATACATTGGTTTGAGAGTGGAAACAACTTTCCACCCACAATTCGTGAATTTGCCTCCATTTTCCAGCTCAAATCCTCTCATTTGCTGGGCTTCCTATACTTTGCTAAGAGAATGAAGGCGAAAAGTTTGATTTTTGGGCTCTCATCTTCTAACAAGGGATGGAAGCCGAGGTTCTTTTTTGTTGAAGGTGATTCTTCAAAATTGTCAGGAGTACCTGACGACATTCCTCGCATTCCTCGGTCCTTGGAAGTTCCAAGGAACACTCGTAAGACTAACAGCCGACTATATTTTTTCTTATATATCTATTGGCAATATCTTTAGTTCATGGTTGCTATTCTAACTTGTGATTTGATCTTCAGGCTTCTATCTGGTTCTCGACACCGTAGAAACTGTTACGGTGGCCAAGGTAGAGGCTTTTGGTTTAAGGTCATTTTTGGATCTTGTGACTAAGGAGAACCATGCCAAATACGAACTTGGGCCCCCAGTGGACATGCACCCTGCTCGTATCCCTGAACCCTTGCCTGTCGACCTACTTGAACAAGTGGATCCTGACCTTATTATGGCGGCCTTTTCCAATGCTGAGAAGATGAGGAAGGGCGGGCATTCTCTTTCCTAGAATAGAAGCATGAGGACTTAGCCTCTCTTAAGGGTACCATCTCCTCTTCCATGCCCCTCGAGCCCACTAAGAAGATGATTTTTTCAAAGCGACCCACTCCATCGGAAGTGCCTCTTGTTCTTCCCCCAACCAAATTTTCTGAAGGAGGGAAACGGAGAACCTAGTCTTCCCCAGCCAACTGCCCAGGGGAACAGTTCCTTCATGATCCCGAGGTCGTTATGACCGTTCTGGCTAAGCAAGTCCCAACATCGAACCCCGAGCTGGCCATGCGGGTTCCCTTAAAGAGAAAGACCAAACACGCTATCTAGGATTTGGCTAAGGTACCTTTATGATTTTTCCTCTTTACTGGAATATCCTTTTTGGTGCATCTTTGTCTCATGCTTGTATTAACTATTTTCTCTTTCGTCAGTTGTTGAAGTGCGTAAATATGATTGAATTTTACCACGATAGGCTCATGACTCAGCTATCTGCAAAGAAGTAGGAGCTAGTAAGGGCAAGAAACGTTGTCGAGGCTGCAGAGGCGGGGAAAGGCATTGTAGAAGGAAAGGTGGTTGTCCTGGCTGCAGAGGTGGCCGAGTTAAAGAGGATTTATGACTACTTGAACACCCGCTACCAATAATCCGCCAGGCTAAGGATGCTTAGTTGAAGGCCAGGGACGATGAGCTGGCAGCAAAAAAGGTCGAGGTGGCATCTCTGAAGGTTAAGGTCGTTGAGCTGCTCAGAGAGAATGCTACTGCCATGTTGAAGGGATTTATGAATTTCCAAGACCAGGCCAAGAACGGGTATCTTGATCTCGACCTAGATTCCTTCATGTCCCAGCTAGAGGTAAAGAAACTGACGAATGCTGCTGTAGGGACTACAACTGAGCCAGTTGGTGCCGATAAAGAAGCCTCTACTAGGCCAGCATATAAGGACAAGGATTCGGGTGCTAAGATGGCTAGTATAGACAACGGGACCGTTGCCGAGGTGGTTGGTGAAAGCAGGGAACCCGTCGCTTGAGCTTCACTTTCGATTGTTGCTATTTCTTCTTTATTGTAATTAATTTATGTACTGGACGTTCCTTTCTGTGTACTTTTCTTCCCGTTCAATGAAAACTCAGTTTGTTAACTTGCTTGCTAAGCCTTTCTTCTTTGTGTGCATGTGTTGTTTGTATTGTCTCTTTTAAAATTAGTGGACAGTAAAGCCTTTTTTGGTTATGTTCCCATTTGGCACATTGCCGAGGTGGAGCCCAGTGTCGTGTTGTGACCATGATGTTCTGCTAAGGATTATCCCGATCTTGATGGAACCAAGGCTCCCCCTTAACTGAGCTAGCTTGCATTACTGGGGTTATTTTGGACATTTCTCATTTATTTTTTGTGTATTCTAAACTTGACGGTTTCATACAATTGGGAAAATGTGCCATCAGTGGTGGTAATGGCTCCTAAAATGTAGCACTCATTTCCCCTACGATTGCCACGTGTCTATGGCATTAAATATGATTGATGCATATTAATGGTACCCTGCAAATGTGATGTATTCCTACTTGCGAACTCTATAAATAGCCCCTTTGTGAATAGACTTTTTACCTTAGTGTTGGAGCTTTTCCTTCTTTTTTCTGGATTTCTTCTTTAAGGTTTGCTTTCTTTGACTTGTTTCATATTTTGCTTTCATGGCGCGAACACCCACCTCTTATCACGACTCTCAACAGTTGATCTATCCTGAAGTTGAAACTAGCGAGATTGGTGGCAAGGAAGTTCAAGCAAATGCTAGTCGTTTATCTTTTCCTAGCGGAGTGGCCATCCGTGTAGCTGAACATCATCCATACCATCGTTCCACGAGGGACTGGATCTGTTTCTTTGAAGTCCATTTCCAATTGGGGCTTCGATTCCCTATTCCTCCTTTTGCAAGGGAGGTCCTTCATTTCTTTAATTTTTGCCCCGCTATTTTACTTCCTGCTGGGTGGGCAATTCTGCTAGTGTTCCCCGTGCTGTGGGAGCGGATATTCACTTAGCCTCAAGCCACCCTAGCTAAGTTTCTTAACTTCTTTCGCTCGCTAGAAGTGTCTGAGTTCTACTACTTCACCCCAAGGAGGGGGGGAGAGATTCCTATTGTTGACCTTCCTCCCAAACTTGAGGGGAAGAGAAGGAGATATTTCTTTGTATCTAGGTCAGGGTGGGAGTTTGAGTCTTACATGATGTCGCCGGTTAAAGTTCCCACGATCAGGGGGAGGCATGGTCATCTTGGTGAGTTTTTCTGATTTGGTGAGTTTTTCTTTTACTAATTGCCAATGCTACATTTGTCGGGGTCTAACTTGGCTTATGACCCTATTCTTTTGTGTTATATGTGAGTACCTGATCTTGATTGGTGTTAATCAAGTTCAAGCTCGGTTACCCTTTTCTTATACAGAGCTTATGTATCTCGAGCTGACTACAGTCCCAAGAAGTTGTAAGTATCTGTTATTCCTTTTGTGTTGTGACATGTCTGCCTGTTGAGTTCTCTCAAGCTTACCTTTGTGTCGCCCTTCTTGTCTAGTCCATGCGTATTTGATCAGCGAAAGAGATGTGATTGTGAAGCAAGTAGGCCAAAAGAGGCGAACTCAGGGCCTAGGATCTCCAGCAAATAGGGCCAAACTTTTGAAGGATAGCTTATCTCCCACCTGTCCCTCAACTCCTGCGTTGAGCTCAACTGCCTGTCCCAAGGTTCCACCTAGTGTTGCCTAAACGTTAACGCCTGCATTAGTGTCGAGCCTCCCTGTTACACTCGAGGTTCCACCCAATGTTATCGAAAAACCAACGTCTGCACCGATGTCTAGTGCTGAAGAGGCAACCGTGGGGATAGTGGTATGTGGTCCAAAGGGAGGGCCGATTTGGCGTGGTTCCTCTCCTGCTGGCGTAGAAGATTCTAGCTCAGGTCGAGCTGATCCGGCCCCTATCATGGATCTTGAGGGGAGCCTTCTGGATACCGTAGCTATAAGCAGCCGAGCCCTTATGAAGTTGATCCCCCAGATTGAATTCCGCCGCTTTGTCAGTCAACCTTTCAAAGCTAGGAATCGAGATCTCTGCACGCACTTCTTGAGGTAGGGTTCATGTTCTTCTGTCTTCAACTTTTCTTATTTCAACCATGTAATGACTTAACTTTCTATTTTGGTCTCAGGCAGCGACGCGTGTCTACACCCTTGGAAGAGAGATCCACCATCTGAGGGGAAAGGCCCATAGGAGGGATATTGAGCTTGAGGAGGCTCGAAGGAGGGACAATGAGCTTCTGTGCTGGGGTCTGGCTATGGAGTTTGAGCTAGAGATGACTTTCGAGCAGTTGATTACCACTGCCACCTCAGAGATCTCTTTGCGAGAACGGCTGATAACTTAATCAGAGGAATTGGCCTCTTTACAGCAGGAACTTGATGCCCAAACCGACGAGCTGATCTCTTATCAAACCAACAAGGTAGTGTTGATGGCTTAAGTAGATGAGTCTCGTGCGGTGATTGCTGAGCTGAAGGATTCCTTGATTGTTGAGCACTAGTTGGTCGAGGAACAGTGCAAGGAAATCGAGAAGACCAGGAGGGAGTTCAATTTTGAGGACTAGGCAATTGAGAAGTTTCCTGAACTTGGCCTAGATCAGTTTGACCCTCGATTCGACCTTCCTCTGAGCGGTCCTTATGGTGCTACCCCGTCATCCAACCAACCTTGAAAACTTTGTTGCTCTTAACATTACTATTTTTTGTTTTTTGTTTTTTTGTGTAAAGTGCAAAGTTTCTTGCTTATTGAAATGAAAAACACCTTAAATTTTTTCCCAGTGTTGCTAATTACTTGTTGTTCGTTGTGTCCTCCTCTTACCCTCTACTCCAAGGAGGTCTTGACATGATTGGAGTATGGTTGCTGCTTTAGCTACTCCTTTGCCGCCAAGCTCGATTTTAATAATCTTGCACTATGTAGTTTCGAGCTCTGTGTATCTAAGCTCCTTGACACTTTGTCAGCTCTGCTTAGCTGTTCTTTTCCACTAGTGTAGTACGTTCATGGATAGAGGTGTACGGGGTCAGGTGAAAGAGCAATAAATGAATCGTTACTTGTTCCCACCTAACTTCACCTACCTTTCTAGAGTGCCACCTTCATTAACTCTTGCCATGATTATGGGAGTGCAACAGTTGCCCCTTCGTCTTTGCATTAGGGGTGCAACTCGGGCTAGTTGGACGGGTTGGACAATCAACCCTAACTCAACTCTAGGTATATAATCTTCAACCCTAACCCTAATCCTAACCCTAACCCTAACTCTAACCCTATCTCGGGTTGAGAAACTCAACCCGAGCACTGTCCGAGTTTAATTTGGGAGGGCTCGGGTTAATAATTTGGGCTGATTTCAAGTTATTTTACGGGTTCAATTCGGGTTGAGTTCGGATAGAGCCAAAAATAGACTTGTTGTTCTAAACCTAATTCATATATTACATAATATTCACTTAAATTAACAACCAATAACTTTATCAAAGTTTTTAATAGTGCTAATGCTAGAATAAAAATGAAAATGAACGAGAGAGACAGAGAATGATAAAACAAAAATAAAAAAAATCAGTGTTAATGCTTTATATATATATAATATATTTTTTATTTTGTCGGGTTCGGGTTAAACTCGTGAACCCGAGGCCTTAACCCGAGCCCAACCCAAATTGAATTCAGGTTGGGGTTTTTTGACCTAAGGTCAACCCAAATATTAAAAACCCTTGTCCAAGTCCTAATTTTTTCGGGTTGGGCTCGGGTTGAAATCGGGTTGCCCAACCCAAGTTGCACCCCTACTTTGCATGCCGTTCATTTCTCTTTATCTTGGAAATTTTTGCTTTTCGTGTTCTCAATTCTCCTTAGGGCTTACTTTTCGCATTCTTCTTACCCCTTATAGTTTCCTTTGTGTCTCACTTATTCCTTGGTTTCATGACATCTCCTCCTACTTCGTTGTTTAGGAAATGCGCCCAAGCTATGATTCATGAGCCCTAACTACCCCGGAGGTAAAGGAGGTTAGGAGGTAATATCATCTTCCTAATGGCCTAGCTATCCGGATTCCTTCGCTTGATGAGCCTTGCAACCTTCTCCTTTGTTGGGAAGTTTGTTTTTTTAAAAGGCACGTCCGAGATGGGTCTCCGTTTGTTATTCATCCAGCAATTGAGCATATACTGGCTTTCTTTGGGCTGTGCCCTTCGCGCCTTTTCCCTTGAAGGGTGGGGTACACTAATGATCTTCTTTATTTATTGGCACCTGCAAGGTTATGATGATTTTCCAACTATTGCCGAGTTCCTCTCTTTCTTTAACTTTGATTTTGGCATGCCCCCTGTTTTAGCCGCTTCATGTAGAGGTAGCACTTTGACCTCCTATTGGTTCTTGATGCCCCTAGCCCTTTAGAGGGATAGACCCAGCGTTATTTCTTTATTTTTGGGGATTCCTAGGAATCTGCTGAGGCGCGGTCTGAACATTTCGGGGTTCCTCATTCTTGGGGGGGATCTTCTAGACAGAGGTAAAAGAATAGTGGTTATACTCTCTATTCTTCCCCTTTCGCTTTGGAGGGGGTTCTTTGCTTGGTAATTTTTATGCAGTCTTAACCATGCTTGCATTATGTAGATAACCCCAGTATAACCCCAAACGAGATCAACAGGGTTGGTTGTCTTGCCCGTGCTGAGGCAACTCCTTTCCCCGCGCTGGTCACATCTCAAAACCTCTTCCAATTTGGGATTGGGCCCAACTTGACTGTCATTCTGGTTTCTCCTCCAAGCCTTCCTCCTCTTGTTATTGATGCAAACTCATCTCTAATTGAATTGGATGAGAATGTCGTCACTTCCTCAAGAAAGTGCCGACAAAGTGACCTACTGCTGTAGTCGTCAGACTCCTCCTCTGGTGAGATATGGTTTACAACTGTCGAGTTGGAGCTAGCGTTGGGGAAATCAAGGCTCAAGAATCAACTTTCTGAGGCTCAAAAGGATTGAGATTAGCTGAAGGTCGAGAATGCTCGTTTGTGGGTCTTGAATGCGCAGTTGGAGAAAGAAGTTTTTGACCTGAAGCAAAAAATTAGGGGCGCCTATACTCTTTTTTGTTTCCTCCTTCTTTTCTTTTGTACTCGTGCCATACTTATGAATATAATTTGGCTTTCTCTTTTATTGTCGGACTTATCCTTTCACTTGATGTTGATTTTAACTGGCCCTTTAGGGGGTTATAAGTCATTGGATTCTCAAGGAACGAGCTGAAAAGCCTAGTCGAGGTTGCACAACTAAGAAGCTTGTGGCTTTCGAGCTGAAAAAGCTCTCATTTGAGCTGAAAGGCCTAGTTGATGTCGTGCGGCTAAGGAATTTGCGACTTTCAAGCTGAAAAGCTGTCATCCGAACTAAAAAACTCTTAGGCTAAAAAGCTTAGTCGAGGTCACGCACCTGACGAGTTTGCAGATTCCGAGCTAAAAAACTCCTAGGCTGAAAAGCCTAGTTAAGGTCACGCAGCTAAGAAGCTCACAGCTTCGGAGCTAAAAATCTATTAGACTAAAATCCTTAGTTGAGGTCGCGTGACTGAGGAGCTCGCAGCTTCTGAGCTAAAAAGCCTAGTTGAGGTCGCGCGGTTGAGGAACTAGCAGTTTCCGAGCTAAAAAGCCTAGTCGAGGTTGCGCAACGAAGCAACTTGCGACTTTCAAGCTAAAAGAACTCTCATCACTTTTGGGAGCTAGAGAAATCTTCGGATAATGTGTGAACTTTCTTGGCTAAGACTACGAAAATTTCTTAGATTGAGAGCAAAAAATTTACATTCTTTCCTCCTCTACTACAACTAGCTTCCCATAGTTCTACTGGTAATATTGCTTTAAATGGTATGCATTCTAAGAATGCTACAAGTCTTTGCCTTCTTGGATCTATAGCTTGTAGTTACCAGGTCGGACCACCCTCTTCACAATGTATGGTCCTTTCCAATTTGGTCCAAGTTTTCTGTGGGAGGGGTCGTTGCTTACTGGGAGCAATTTCTTGAGGACCAAATCGCCTGGTTTGAAGCTCCTCTTCTTTACTCGTTAGTTATAATATCTTAAAGTACTCATTTGGTAAGAAAATATTCATTGTAGCACCTCGTCCATTTTCTCGTCCAAAAGATCGAGGTTGACGAGCAGAGACCTTTCATTCTGCTCGAGATCCAAGAGTTCGGCCTTCGCTGAAGGCAAGTCGACTTCGACTGGGGCCATGGCTTTAGTTCTATAGGTAAGGCTGAATGGGGTTTCTCCTATTGTTGTTCACACCGTTGTTCAATATGCTTGTAGCATCGCTGGAAGGTGATCAACCCATTGGAACTTGGAGGCTTCCAACCTTGTCTTCAATGTCAGCTTTATGGCTTTGATTGTAACCTCTGCCTGTTTTTGGATTGTGGGTGCGTAGGTGCTGAGAAGTAGTTTTTGATTACCAGCTCTGCACAGAATCCCATGAATCATAAGTTGTTGAATTGCTTTCCATTATCTGAAACTATTGCTCTGGGGATGCTGAAGTGACAAATTATCGATTTTCAAATGAAGTTCTTGACCTTCTGCTCAGTTATTTTGGATAATGCTTCAGCTTCTGTCCATTTAGTAAAAACTATGACAAATTTACACTGTCCGACGCCAACTGGTAGGGACCCCAGGATATCTAGGCCCCACTACTAAAACAACCACGGTCTGATGAGGGGAATGAGTTGATCCGGGGGATAGTGTGGTAGGTTTCTGTGAATCTGGCATGCTTGACACTTTTTCACCATTTCTTTCGCGTCTTTGGCCATTATGGGCCAGAAATATCCTTGTCGGAGAGCCTTATTGGCCAAGGTTCGTGCTCCGACGTGGTTTTCACAGATGCCTTCGTAGATTTCTCTCAAGATATAATTTTTCTCCATCTCAGAAACATATTTCATTAGTGGAAAGGAAAAACCTCTCTTGCACAACTTACCTTGTATAATGGTGAACCTCGCGGCCATGTTTTTCAACTTTGCTACTTCTTTCTTATCACTTGGGATGGGGTCCATCCACAAGGTGAACTCATCGACTGACATGGTTTGGTCATCGTCAAGCTAAATACTTGGTTCATGTAGGATCTTGATAGGGGTTGTTCCAAATAAATCTTTCTAGGCAATGGTAGCTAATTAGTGCTTAAAGTTAGCATTTTTTTATGCCTTTTTGGGACTAATTATGCTTTGATAGAGTTTAAGTGATGACATTTCAGGACCTAAAGTGAACATGTAACACCCCAAAATTCACCTTGGACGGCATTACTATCTAAAAATCATTCACATCATGAGAACAACTAATATAATCCATAAGTAAAGAAAATTTCAATCATCATTCATAGCATTTACAACTTAATCCAAAAAAATATGCCAAAGCATAGCCATCGTATCCAAAAGAATATGATTAACTAAGGCAATTACATCAAAAAGAATCAAATTTGAATTTGCAGTGGAATAACAAAAGGTTAGACTCTACATAGTCTCAAAAGAAATTCTCTAGTCTAGTACATAGGGGAGTACAACCCTAAACATCCACTTCGGGATCCACGTGCCCATCTAATGGAGCTTTCCATTGTACATGCTCTTCACTTCTGAGTTTTTCATCTAAGGCAAAATCTGAAAAATATGATGTTGTAGGGGGTGAGCACTAAGCTCTGTAGCAACATCCTCCCATACTTGAACAAGATTTAAAAATCATATAAAACAGTTCGGTCTCTTTTTCTAAATTATCATATATAACTTGAAGTAAAACAGTGACAGTTTATTTGATCTCAAGTTAACGCAATGGTAATAAGTTAGTTGAAAAGAATAAACATGTCAGGATTAAAGAAAAACAATAAATTATACAATAACCTCATCCTATATTCTCATGTATGTTGGTTGCTTCCCATGAATCTACACAAAGACTTTTATCTCGTTCTCCCATCACAATCACACAATCCCAAATATTTTAGGAAGGGTGTATATCGTCTCCCATGGCATTGACAAATCCTTCCCCGGAAAGGTATACCATCCCTCGGCCTCGAACTTACGTAAACAATAATAATTGCTCTCACAAACAACAATCTACTACAAGTGTTAGGCAACCATCTCACCCCCCCCCCCCACTGGGATAAACTAACATCTAACACTCTACAACAATACTCGAATACAATTCAAGTCCATCGCAACAACTATACAAGAGATGCAAAAATAACTATTTTCGCAAATTACATACATCAAAAACTCCCAAATTTTCATAGGTATCTTCTCCAATAGAACAATTTAAGAAAATATGCAAGAGATCATCACAAATACTATTTTGTTGTTCAAAACAAAGCACTAGAGTTTGAAAAACCAAGAACAAAGGAATATTAAGAAGAAAAATCCATTTTTCTCAAAAACTAGGGTTTTCAAGTCAAGAGGAGAAATTTCATGGCTATATAACTATAACTTTGTTTAAAACATGATAATAAATACAAAAGCATCAAGAGATAGGGATTTCATAGTATATACTTAAGATCGAGAGTAAAAACATACATACATATAAATGCCCTAGGCTCAATGTACAAGAATGGAAGAAAACCCCTATCTTGGTGTTCTTGAAAAAAAAAAAACTAGGGCTTTGATCCAATCCAAAGTGCAAATCCCCTTTGATCTTGTGTTTTTTCCTCTATTTCTTCCTCTCTAATATTTCCTAGGGTTAGAAATGTTGAAATGGGGCTAATGGAGGCGTCATTATATATTTATAGGGTGAAAAATGGACCTCAGATCACGACTTAAAATTTATAGAACTTACAGAACATACCGGTACTGCGTACCGGTACGGTAAACTCTCTGGAAAGTAACATACCGGTATGGTAACTTCCGGGCGTACCGGTACATAGTACTGGTACGATTTGTTCAGTTTTGCCTATTTCTTTTATTTATTTTTTTAATCCATTCCAAACCCTTCCAAAACCAACCCAAACTTATATAACATACACTTGGACATCAAACATAGTTGGTACAAGTTCGATTAAAAAATTTTTCATATATTTACTTGCTACATATTAAAATAAAAGTGTGGGAATTTACAAAACAAAAGCTCAAGAACAACAAATATCATACTTGAGTGTGATACCAGTGTATTAGGGAACATAATTGGAGAAGGTTGGGACAAAGCAACCACGTTCGAACGTTAACTCACGTTCGAACGCCCACTTAAACTATGAGGAGACCAGACTGCTGAGACCTGGCGTGTTGTAATCAAGAAGGAGGACCCTAAAGTACTAGAGTTCCATGTTCGAATGTCAACTATTGTTTGAACGTCTACATGACTTAAAGAAAGATCAAAGTGATAAGTGCAAAACTCCAAGCCCTACATGGAGTGTGGAAGTGGGTTTCCATAGAAGACCACGACCACTTGAGTGATGTGGTCACATCCCATCTAGCGTTCGAACGCCCTTAAAACAAAACAGAAGACAATGTTCGAACGTCAATTCACTTTCAAACGTCCTCCACAAACTACCTGCAAAGTAGTTGGTTTTCATGGGCGGCATACATTATTCACTCATCCTCTCTTATCTTCTTGTTTTCCCCCCTCCTTGCCTATAAATACTCCCATTAAGGGAGCTTAAGGGGGAATTCTTCCTCTTGAAAAGTAAGGAGCTAGGGCTTGGTTTGTAGGCTTAGACTAGACCAAGAACTAGTAACGAGCTTGTATGGAGGCTTAGACTCCCGCTCATTTTGATTAATCTTAGATGTATGCTATATTTTCTTGTCTTACATTTCTTGGTTGAGGAAGCAACCCTCCACTAGTTGGTTGAGGAAGCAACCCTCCATCTTTTGGTTGAGGAAGTCACCCTCCAAGAGTAACTAGCTTTCTTTTACTTTCAATGTTCTTTTATTTCACTTCCATTGCTTGAGCTTCCTTTTTCCTTGGAGGAGTAAAACTCTTCCACTTTTCTAGAGTTTTACCAAAGCCGTGAAGGGTGGAATGTGATTCACTTATTCTTTGGTGGAGAATGGCTCCTCACTTATTGTACTTTACTTTTTAAGTTCTCTACTTAGAGGGATGAACATTACTCATTTTTTTAGCTTTATCCAAGCCATGAAGAGTGAGTAGTTCCTCATTCACTATTTAGTAAGAGGTGATGAATTTGTAGAAATTATTCAGAAGTTATATTTGTGCGTTTTCTTTATACTTTAATGCTTTATATTTCACTTATTGAATGATTGAATGGATCTAGCAAAGTTAAGGTACTTTGTATAACTATGGGCTCTTTCTATGTTATGGATGACTCTTGCATGGAAAGACTCATTGGTTCAAGGCAAGCACCCCGGCTAGATTTTCATGACAACATTTCAATCTTCAATGTTATTGAGCTTTATCCAAAGAATGGAACATTAATGTCATGGTTGGATACTTTATAGAAACACTTGCTTGATTGTAGACGGGTTAAATCTCGGCACAAACAATTCTTGTCAAGTTCTAAAAAGGTATCAGAATTATGTACTTAATTCTCACAGTCCATTTTTATCTTCCGATTAACTTGTTATTGACACGGGAGTTAATTGAGTTATCCACCACAACTATAATAAATCAGATAATTAACTACATGTTCTGATCCTCGAGCTAAAGGGTGACTGTTGTACATTTAAATTTATCTTATATTTTGTCTAGAAAACTCTTGGAAAGAATTTTATATTCTATTCAAGAAATCTCATAACTTCAAACTCTCAAGGTTTTCAGTTACTTGGTCTCTACTACTGCTCACTTTGAAACACCAATCATAGTTCCCTGAGGATTTGAATCCGGACTCAACTGGATTATTACTATAGCTTGACCGCTTGCACTTGGGTGTACACATTTCGGATCAAGCCAGTAGCCAGCTTAGCCAATGCATCGGCTCGGGCATTAGCTTCTTGTGGCACCTGGACAAACTCGGCTACCACAAACTTCCTCAGCAAAATTTGTACTTTCCTCATATATAGAGACATCTTGTCGTCTCGAGCTGCATATTCTTTGTCCACTTGCCTGACCACTAACTGGGAGTCGCTATGGATAATGATCTGTTGTGTATCTATTGACAAGGCTAAGTTGAGAATAGCTATAAAAGCTTCGTATTCCACCTAATTATTGGAGGCTAGGAAGTCGAATCTTAGTGCGTATTCTAGATCGTACCCTTGGAAGTGGTCAGGATCAGGGCGACTCCACTTCCTTGCATGTTGGAGATGTCATCCACGTACAATTTTCATGTTGGGACGTCAAAGACACAATTCAGGTACTCTATCTGTTCCTCAGATATTGGTGTGAACTCGACTAAAGAAGTCAGCTAGTACCTGACCCTTGATTGTTGTTCTCGGTTTGAACTTGATGTCAAATTCGCTGAGCTCTATTGTCCACTTTACTAATTTTTTGAACACCGCGAGCTTATGCAAGACTTGTCTCATCAGTTGATCTGTCAAAATCTTGATGGTATGTTCCTGGAAATAAGGTCTCAACCTTCTGGCTGCTATAAGAAGGGCTAAGACGAGCTTCTCCATTTTGGGATATCTTTTATCGGCCCCCCTGAGGGCCTTATTGCAGAGCTAGATTGGTTTCTAAGCTCTCTCTCAGTCTTTTACCCAAGCGGCACTGACTGAAAAGTCAGATACATCGAGATAAAGGATTAGAACCTCTCCTTTTTGGGGGCTGACTAATATAGTCGTTATTCTTCTAGTGAGGTGCTGCACTCCCCAAGTGTTTGTGGGAGATTTCATTTCCAAAATAGCTTTTACCTTCTCGAGGTTTTCTTTGATACCTTGACTATTCACTATGAACCTTAGAAATTTTTCTGCCGAGACTCCAAAAGCACATTTAGCTAAGTTCAGCTTCATCTTGTATCGGCACATAATCTCAAATGACTCTCTGAGATGTTGGATGTGGAGCTTGGATTTAAGGGATTTGACCAGCATGTCGTCAATGTATACCTCCATCATCGATCCGAGCTTCTCTCGATACATCTAATTAACCAATCTTCGGTAGATGGCCCCAGCGATCTTCAATCCAAATGGCATGACTTGAAACAGAAGATTCCCTACTCCATAATGAAAGAGGTCTTTTCCTGGTCATTGGGATCCATTTTAATCTGGTTATATCCCAAGAAGGCGTACATGAAACTAAGGAGCTCGTGCCCTGCCGTGGTATCGACTATCAAGTCGATCCTAGGTAAATGGAAGCTATCATTGGGGTATGCACGGTTGAGGTCGGTAAAGTCAATACATAACCACCACTTTTCATTCACCTTCTTTACTAGAATCATGTTGGCCCACCAAGTCAGATAATCGACCTCCATGATAGCCCTTGCTCTCAATAGTTTAGCCACCTTTTCATTGATCATCTTTTGCCTTTCTGGAGTGAAGCTCCTCCTCTTCTACCTGACCGGCTTACAATTCGGATTTGTGCTGAGTTGGTGGACAATCACTTCTGGATCAATTCTCTCCATATCCTTTTGTTTCTAGGCGAATACATCAACATTTTCTTTCAAGAACAGGATGAGTTTGATTTTGATATCTTAGACCAACATTGAACCTACAAAGACCACATGCTCGGGGTCCTTGTCGATTCGCACTGGCTCCAGTTGCTCTATTGGGGTTGGTCAAGTTTCTAGCTCATCTCTCATATCGAGGTCCTCTAACTAAATAGATTCTACTTCTTTTTGCCTCATAGATGCCCCGTAGTACTCCCTGGCGAGGTGTTGATCTCCTCTCACCACCACAACCCCGTTCTCCATGGAAAATTTCATGACTAAGTGGTATGTCGACGGGACAGCTTTGATGGAGCTGAGGGAGGGCCTCCCGAGTAATACATTGTAGGTAGAAGGGGCGTCCACTACCAAGAAACAAATCGTAGTGGTAACTTGGTAGGGGTGGTCCCCTAGGGTGAGGACAAGATGCATGGATCCAATGGGCAGGACCCTCTCACCCAAGAAGCCTAGAAGGTGCGTTCTTACTGGTTCAAGCTTCGACTTGTCAATACCAAGTTGATCAAAAGTGGAAAGGAATATAATATCTATTGAGCTGTGATAAGAGCATAATATTAATATTTTTAATTCCTTTATATTTAGTTTTATGACATATTTTCTGTTTAAGTGAGCTGATTAATATATTTATTGAATTAGGGAAGCATTGAAGGTAAAATAATAGATATGGAATATATTGTGCAATTTCCAGCTTTTAGGCTGTTTCGATCTATGAAGTTTCAATTGAGGTTTGGATGGTGTTAGAATTTCAGAATGAGAAATAGGTCTTCATGAAATTTTTAGAGGACATCTTAATCTTTTTAGAAAGGTATGGTTTTGTAAAAATCCGAGTTCATTTGGGCCTCCAAACATTGTTTCAAAGTCAGGCCTGGAAAGTAGATCCGAATCCTGATTGGAGTTGGATTCTTGTTTGACCCAGTAAACTTCAGTGGGTCATAACTTGAGATTCTGAAGTTCAAATCAGGTGATTCAAAAGCCAAATTTTATCTACACATCTGGTGCTAAAACTTTCATCAAGAGCACAAATCAAGATTCAGTCTTTATTTGATAGAAGAACAACTCACAAGTTTTAGCACGATTTCTGAGATTTTTGTCAATCTGTTTTGATAAGAAATACCTATAATGTAGGAATTTGAGTTGTACACGTCCTGGGAAGTGTCATATGTGTTCTATATGTATCTAAGGTTTCCTGGAAGGAGATAGGCGGCAGATTAAGGAAGGGAGACACAACAATTTTTATATTACAAACGTGGGTTTACCTAAGTAATGAGTAGTTGATTTCCTTTGTTCGGTTGAAGGTATTCTAAGTTGGTATATGGTTTTGTGAGACTTGGTTTAATTATTTAATATCAAATTCTATTCGAATGATATGATTCTCTAATTTATTGATGAGATTACATAGTTCTTTTGATTAAGGTGCACACTAATTGATGTTATACGTGATGAATGCTAGATTAAGTTCTTGATCCGTATTTGTCTTGAAACTTGATTGTAGCATCAATCAATTATGCAGTTGTTTTCTAAACTTTTGTTATTAATTTGAGGGAATTATAAATTGGATTAATATTTCTTCACTGGTGGAGATTTGTTATTCAATCTTAGTTGTTCTTAAGGCTATTATTAATAGAAGCTTAATACCGAATTGATTAATAACAAGATTTAATATGAGTACTAGACTTGTATTAATGTTTATAGAGATGAAGAAGGTCATTTAGCATCTAAATGATCTTTGAACTAAGCTTTTGATAGGAGTTGATTGTTTGTCTGTCTATGATTAAATCCATAACCAACAGTTGAATTGCTTTTGAACCGACGTTTCATTAATTTATTCTTGTTAACGATTTGGTAATCTACTTTTGTGACAAACAAATCCCCCTTTTTATTTCCATATTATTGCACTTGTTACCAGTTAAATTAATTCATTTCTCTGTGATATTGACCCTTGCTTGTCACTACTATATTTGTAGTATAGAGGTAAGGAATTAATTTCAGCTATGACACCAAGCTGTTGTTGTTGATTAGCACACGATGTACAGCCTTGTTTGTAATGATAGCCTTTACAACCAAAGGTTCATCATGGGGTGTTAACATCCTTCCAAGTCAGAGTCTGAGAAGGTTATTTCCACATTCTGGCGTGAGGCTTTTTGAATCGTTTGCACCTCAAGAAAATCATCATATCTCGCCCTCTTGGCTTTTGCCCTTCTTGCTTAGCTTCACTCGCCCCCACCCGCAAAGCAACCCAATATGACTTTGATTTCCCCAATAGTCCATTGGTGCTTGAAAATACCTGGCCCAAGTGCAGAACCATGGGCTTGAGACCCAATGAGAGGGGTAATGCAGATATCTAGATTAACAGGGAAAAAATAGATGAAGTTAGATCAAGGCAATATATAAGTGGTTCACCTTAGCCAAAAGACCAAGGCTGCATCCACTATAATAGAGATTCTTACTCCTTGAGGCTTATATTACTTGGAGAAAAAGGTTGCAGTAGGTTTTCTGGGCTTAGAGCCTTTGATTAGAGTGCCTTGTAAATACAGATTTCTTTGATCCATTTACACAGTGTGATAGTGTTCTATTTATACAAGTAATTGATCTAGGGTTTTTTGTGATTTTCTCCTTCATTTTGCTAATTATCTGGTCTCCTCTTCCTTTGTCTTGTAGTGATACATGCCACCCTGAGGCAAATCATGTCTTTTATCCTTAAACGGAATGTGCACAAACATTCCCTTTTCTAGAGAGTATGTGTTCATTAGTGGCTCCATAAACTATCTCCAATCCCCTAGACACGTGGTGCAATGGGAGATGTTTGGAATTCAAAAAGTACCAAGCTCCTTGTTCTTGAGGTGGATGTGGCCGAGCAGGATCATACCGACCTAGATGTCATTGGACCCTCTTTTTTGGATTGTGGCCCATTCTTAATACGTGGTGGGCAGGCTACAGATGGGCTGTTCAGCTGCCATGTCACCAAGGGGGCCATCAGACGCTTTGGGTTTTTGCAAATGGGCGGCCCAAGCCAAAAATGGACCAATATCAATATCATTGTGCACCTGAAACTAACAACCATCAGTTTGCCATATAAAACTAAATAGATATATTATACCTAGATCTCATCATACTTATCACTTAATTATTTGGACTCCCTCACATTTAGAATATTACTCCTACACCTCCCGACGTTTGTGCACGTTTAATACATAACCTCTTGTCGTTGATATTTGTTAATATAACCGTTAAAAAATATGATTTTATCTTAATAAAAAATTATAATTTCATACTGCGTTTTATTTTGTGGGTTTGTTACACTCTAAAATTCAAAATCAAGTTTATCATTTGAATGCCCAATATAATGTAGGTATTTATATAATTTTTTTATATCCAATGCAAAACATCACTTAAACAGAATTATTTGAATACTCAATTGGGGGAACATTTTTAGTCATAGTTAGATTCTCAATAGATGTAGATGTAATATTTCAAATGTGAGTCGTCTAGGTGATTAAGTGACAAGTATAAGGGGGTCTAAATATAATTTATCCATTTAGTTTTAAAAGGCAAACTGCAAGCTGTTAGTTTTAGATGCGCATTGATACAAATTTTTATTTTTGAGGGTGTAAATTAAGATCTTTAATCTTTGATGATGTAAATTGAGATTCAAAGGATCTTTCCGCCTGCAATTTGAGAAACCCTAAGTTTTATTTCCACCATTCCTGCAATAAATGTTCAGAATTAGCATTGGCATAATTACTAAGCCGTGTGAAATAAATAACCGCAGTTGCAGGTGCGATGTTAAAAAAACATGATACTTGAAGGAGTAATAAGAGAAATACAGAATAGTTAAGGGAGTCACAGTGTAATTGTCCTAAAAAAAAAATATTATCAAACACCTGTTGACATGGGCAAAGAACCAGTCCGTCTGGTAACTGCTAACACCAACAGTATAGGCCAGATCTTCGTCAGGATATAGTTCTGAACACCGATCCCACCGTCCATATTGCCTGAACCTCTTCAATAAAAAACCAAATGCTTGTTTATTGACAAGTTAATTTGTGAGACTACACATACTAAAATGATAGATGAGCAATTTGGTTGATGAGTGCTAACTAACTTGTCTGCCTGGTCGATATACAACTTGTTCATGAGGGTCGAGTTAGGGTCAGGCACTTAGAATTCTGTTACAGTATATATATATATATATATATATATATATATATATATATAAATCAGCTAACAAGTTAAATTTTTATCTTTTATACATTTTTCTCCCAAAAAATATCACATGCCACAATTCTATCACATGTTTAATTATTTAATATTTAGTTAATTTTTAGTTTAACACAACTTTTATTTCATACATTATTCATACACAAAAAAAAATTTATCGAGTTATGCATTTTTGAGAAAATTTTGATGCTATTAATTTTAAATGATGTAAGCAAAGAAATTAATGTTAAATTTGGTATAGTGGGATAAATATTTTGAATGTTAGAATCTTATATTTCATCTTACCTTCAGGCACAAGGTATGACTAGTATATATATCATAAGCCAATTTTACATGTACATAGCCACATAATCCCAGTTAAAAGTACATTCACCATGAATTGTAGAATATGCAGCCCAATTATATTTTAGGAAAATTATAATTTGACCTCTTTAACTATGATTTTTTTATAATTTTTCCTCAACTATCATATTTTTCATATTATACCCTCAACTATTTAATTAGTTTTATATATTTTTTTTTTAATTTTTTTTTTGGGGAAAGGGAGAGGGTTGGGAGAACTTAAATCATTGACTTCAAGAAAGTAAAGCCTTCACAAAATAAAGAATATCATTGGACCAAAAGCCCGTTGGGAGTTTTATATTGCCCTAATTATCAACTTCTATTATATATTTTACCATAAGGTTGTTTCCTTTTCCCTCCTGAATTGTGTAAATTTTTTCACTTTATCTAACACGCCAAGAATTTCCATCCAAAAAGATAGTAAATATTTTCAATTGTGACAATGTGAAATAATTTAAATAGTTGATGGAACAATATAAAAAAATTTATAGTTCAAGAGATAAAGTGAAATCAAGTCCATAGTTTGGGCGGCTAAAGTGTAACTAACCCGTACACTTTCTTAAGTTAAAAGTAAAAAGAAAAAAAAAATAGCGTTAATCGATTCGGATTCAGGTTTAGATTCAAATTTAGAGGCAAACCTAGTGTAAAGCTAACATAAACATTACATTTGTAGTCTCTAATAAATCTAGAAACCCAACCCAGGCATACAAGTTATAATTCCTTGCTCGGACACCTCTAATCGAGAAGTACCCCTCAACATCAAGCTTGAGTCCAAAATTGGTAACCCTGAGAACAATTTTTCAGCTAATTAGTCATACAATTTAAGTTCATTATTAGTTAAACATGCCATAACCATGTTTTCTCTTTGCCAAGATCCGGCATCTCCTAACCCAACATGAGCAGAGTTCGCTGTCATAATCTCTTTGTTAAAGTACCTGCACAAGAATATTAATACCACTCAATATCGATATATTCATTATGAAATCAGAATATTAGGGCCAACAATTGTTAACATAATTATCGAAATCGATACGAAATTAAAATGTATGAATTTTATCTCTATGATATCGGGTTATAAATGGGTTGATCCACTAATCTTATTTTATGTATTGAGCCAACAATAACTTGCTTAAACCCAATATGAATCTGGCTAATGCTACTTATAGACTAGACAAAACCAAACTTCAGATGGCTAGAAATGGATTGATATATGTTGAATAAATTTGCACCGAGACAATTATCCCTACTTGACACAACACAACCCATGGAAGTACCTATCGTGAACCAGCAATCGTCCGATAATTGAACCACATTGACCTGAAAAAGAATAATTTTCTAAAAGTGAAAAATTGTATGCACAACTTTCTGTTTCTACAAACATCTGAAAGACATTATAGTTATAAGAGTTGATGATTAATTTTTCAATAGTATACCTCTATTTCTTTAACCAATAAATGCGTGATACATGTAAAGTTTTTTTTAATTTTATTTTACACTCCTTCACTATTTTTACAATTAATAATTACAAATCAATCAACCCAAGATCGACAAAATAATACCTGTTCTTTAGCATCTACCAAAAACCTTCTTCCATGGCTCTCCATCACGGAATTTGATTCCCAAAGGTTCTCCAGCATAATGTGTACTGAAGGAATACTGAAAATTGAAGGCAAAATGGTAAAAAGAGCTTATTTTAATTGGCAAATGAAGTGACCTTCCAAAAAAAATAAGCTAAATAAAGTGTTGTGCATTGAAGAATGAATATATAGCATCTATCTATTGGGTCCGTTTAGAGCCAACCTTTTTTGTTGTGAAACAAATGTTGAAAAGTGAAATGAAAAAGTCAGAGTTAAAAAACTCTTAAAACCGTTTAGAGTGTTTCTAAAAGTATCGGCTTTTTCTCGGAAGTCATTGGATAAGTTTCATTTTTTCAGCTTTTCCTTGGTGTTGATAAAAGTTATTTTTGCCCAAAAAATTGCTGAAAAAGCCGCCCAATAAGCCAGGGTCCAAACGGATCAGATTTTTTTTCCTTTGAATTTTTCCAAAGCTAAAGTTTTCAACTACCTCCAAACTGGCACAATATAGAATAATAGAAAATTTTGCACCGACCAAAAAGTAGGATAAAAATTAGGGATCAAATGATGTATAACTAAAATAATGGTGCTTTTGGTTTTATTGTTACTCATTTGTCAAGAGGAAATAAGTCTTAGCAGGCACTAATAGAGGACTGCTTGGGGGGGGGGGGGGGGGGGGAACTCAAAATTTATACACCATCTTAATCTTACATCATCTGGTCCATATTTTTTGCCTCTTTCTTTGCATGTTTAGCATT